>JANHJO010010673.1:69692-86145 GCA_032468235.1 Pseudoxyrhopus heterurus
AGAGGAAGAGAGGAAGAGAGGAAGAGGAGGAAGAGGAGGAGGACGACGACTGTGGGGTTCTTAGTGCTCTCATTACCTAGTTTGGATAATGAAACATCTGCAAGAAAAGAGCCATGCTCAGAGAGCATCAAGGACCCCACGGCCCTCCTCCTCCTCCTCCACTCTGCAAACACCACCCCCTTCTAGCCCTGATGATGTTACCTAGTTGGGTCATTAAACGTCCGCAAGAAAACAAGCAAGCTCAGAGAACATCAAGGACCCCTCATTTCAACCCTGAGCTACAAATATTCTCCTTTATTGGTAGGATGGATTTACACTTCATAGAAAGCCCAAATAATTATTAACGGAGATCTAGCAAAAACCTGTGAGATACAAAAAGGAACAAGACACGAATGACCGCTGCTTCCTCTCTTGTTTATTCTGGTTCTTGAAAACAGGGGACAGAAGACAGGACGAGGGAAACATGGAAGTAAAGATTAAAAAAGAAAACGATAAACTCTTAGCTTTTGCAGATGACTTGGTGTTCTTTCAGGAAGATCCTTTAAAGATCTACACTGAAATATTAATGGACAAACTAAAAGAATTTGATGCTTCAGCAGGTTCCAAGATGAATTGAAGACGGAGATGTTAACAAAAAATGTGAAAATGGAAGATGAAACAGAATTGATGAATAAAACAGGTTTTGAGACTGAGAAGAAGCTAAAATATCTGGGTATCGCTTTGACAAATATGAATTGTATGTTACTCCAAAATAAGTACGTTAAGGCATGGAATGAACTTTAAAAAGGAACGTTAAGAAAGGAGAAATTACAACTGTGATTGCCGAGGAGAATTTCTGTGACAAAAATGAGTGTCTGGCCTGAAATGATGTTTTGTTTCAGACAAAGCCTGTTTTGACAAGCGATGCACCATTTAGATAGAGGCAGAAGGATCTATCTAAATTTGTATAGAAGGAGAGAGGGGGGAAAAACCCCACGAGTTAAACATAAAGTGTTACAAAATGCAAAGGAAATTGGAAGATCGGGTCCCCCTGACCTGAAATTGGTTTTGCAACTTGCTGTTTGGTTTGGAGGGACGAGGAAATGTTGCTGTTGAGAAACAGAAAACTTTGGAAGTTAGAAGGACGCATCCTGAAATTTGGGCGGCGTGTATATTTGTGGAACAATCAAATCATGTGGATTTTAAAAACTGTCCATGTTAAGATGTGCACGTTGAGAATGTGGCTGTGCCCCAAAACACGCACATGGCTCTCCAAGACAAGAAACATTTTGTAGAGGAGAAATAAGAGGCAAATTAAAATGGCTATCTCATTATGAGACTAGACTTTTGTAACGGAAAATGTAAAATAAAATCAAGAGAACTGGTGGTAGATGATGAGGAATATAGTTGTCAGCGGTTATTCCTTTGCAATTGTTAGAAGGATTTAAGCTAGACAAAACGATTTATGGTTTCGATCATTGAAGCACTGGATTTGGAATAGAATTGTTTACAAATGATGAACATCGAATGGCTAAAACGTATAAACTTTTACTAGGGAACAATGAGAAAATAGGTGGATTGAGGATTGAAATTTACACTATGTTCAAATGTTTCTTAATAAAATGATCTACGATTGATATATGTCATTCGAGGAATTGTCTAGAAGGCATAAACACACATCAAATTCACATTGGAAATTCATGTTTGGTGGATGTGTAAAAAAGATAGAAAATCCTGGATTCAGACACATATACCGATTCAGAGAATTTTAAAGATTAATATACAATTGAGACCAGAACTTTGACGTACAAACAGTTGGGGGAAAAGTTAGAGAAATTGGTTTTTGTACATGATAACTGCGGTGAGATTATTGCATGTGCAAAGATGGGAAAGATTTGGGATTATTCTCCAAGGAGGGATGGTTGGTGAAGATGATGGAATTTACTAAGATGAATAGATCGACTTCTTCGATCAAAGAAAAGACAATATCTACATTTATTGCTAACTGGCCCTTATGGGCTTTTGTGAGAAACAGAAAAAAAAAATGAACTTAGGATTTAGGGTTTTAATAATTAAATACAACAGGCTATGGAAAAAAGTATGTTGCAACCATTGAATAAGAGGTTATTTTTTTTTGTAACGGTGCTTACAACTCCTGTAAACAAGAAGCTGCCTCTTTGCAACTTTTTTCTTTCTTTTATTTTCATTTTAATTCCCCCCCAACTTTCTTGCACATGTAGCTTTCTGTTTGACTTCTTCCTTTTTCTTTTCTCACTTTCCATTACGGAGTTATATGGATGAGTTGGCCCTGACAGGAGAGAATCTATAGGGATGTTAGCCACGGGGGAACCCATGGATGACGCCAAGGAGGAAGGACCTGACTGGGGGCTTCGACAGGAAACTTGCCAAAACCCCCAGAGCGAAGCAACTTTGAACTAAGAAGAAACTTCCTGGCAGTGAGAACAATTAACCAGTGGAAGGGCTGGCCTCCAGAAGTTGTGGATGCTCCATTGCTAACCCTAGTTAATCACTCCATCACTAACCCTAACCCTAACCTATCCTGTCCTGTCCTGTCCTGTGGTGGCTCAGTGGTTAGAACGAGGTACTGCAGACTACTCCGCAGACTTGCCGATCAGCAGTCTGGCTGATCGAATCCCACCAGGCTCAAGGTTGACTCAGCCTTCCATCCTTCTGAGGTCGGTAAAATGAGGATCCAGATTGTTGGGGGCAAGAGGCTGACATTGTAAACCGCTTAGAGAGGGTTACAAGCCCTGATAGGCAGTATATAAATACAGTGCTATTGCTATTGCTATTTTAAAAGTTATTGAATAATTATGTCATTGAAGCCTTTGTTGGCTTCTCAGAACTAAAAGCAAAGATGACCTTCAAATATGGGTTTTTGAGCAGTTGCTGCTGAGTCTTTTCGGTATTTTGGAAAATGATTTTTTTAGCTATTTCAGTGTGTGACCGTTGCTTCCTTGTTTTTAATCTGAATTTCATTTTTCATCATTTTAAATAATGGTTGGGATCCAAAATTCTCTTTAGTTACTGTATGTTTGCGCTTACCTCAGTAAAATTAGCCTGAGCATCAGAACTGCCACCTCACGCTCTGCTATCACTTGGTGCCACTCTACCAAGAACTTTGGGAAGACTGGATGGGAGTGGGGAGTACCCAGGGGTGATGAAGAGTTCACTGTATCAGCTAGAGATACGACACCTTAGGTCAAGGTCAGACACCTTAGAATGAACCACAGTTGCATTCTAAGCGATCATTCTGAAAACATTTTCAAATTTGATTGGACATTTGGGAACCAGCATGGGGAGTATCCTAGGGGATGGGATGTTAGACTTGGATATTTTGGCATGGGAATTTCAGTTCTAGCTTTGCTCTACTTTATTTCACTTGACCTTTAGTAAACTATACCTTTCTCAACAAAGAGTCAAGGATCGTTTTTACTTAAAGGTTCAAGTTGAGGCAGGTCTGACATTAAGCCAGAATTGAAATTCACCCTCCAAAATCCCCACGTCTTAACACCGCGTCTCCTACAATCATTCCCATAATGCCCCCCAAATGTCTAATCAAATCCGAAAAGGATATTTTCAGAGCGGTTGCTCCAAGTGTGGGTTGGAAATCAGCTGCAGTTCGTTCTTAGCCGTCTGACCTTGAATTCGCATATCTAGCCAATACAATGAACTCTTCATTACCCCTTGGTATTCCCCTTTTCCATCCAGTCTCCTGGAGTTCATTGCAGATTGGCACCAAGCGATAGCAGAAAGATGGCAGTTCTGACACTTAGAGCTGTTTGCAATAAGGTATAAGAGTGCTAAATGTCAGAAAAATAAATAAATCCAGTATTCTTCTCTTTAGGACATAGATGGTGTGTTTCTAAACATTTTAAAGAAGAGAACACATATTTTGCTAATGTAAATATTAGCCTTTCTATTACGTTTAGAAGATTCCTAACACAATAAATATACACATTGCAATGTATTTTCCATGCATTGAGTTTGACAAGTTGCTTGAATATTTTGACTAGGCCATGCTTTATACCAACTTTCAGTTTTTATCCCTTTTTTTTAGTTCATTTCTGCTAAATATGTTGCCAACAGTCCTTATAATTGGCTTTTTGCTATATTCAATAAGAAGAGGAGCAGCTGGATTAGGCCGAGGAGGCCGAGGAATGGGTGGACTCTTCAGTGTTGGTGAAACAACTGCTAAAGTCCTAAAAGATGAAATAGATGTAAAGTTCAAAGACGTAGCTGGCTGTGAGGAGGCTAAATTAGAGATAATGGAGTTTGTTAACTTTCTGAAAAACCCAAAGCAGTATCAAGATCTTGGAGCAAAGATCCCAAAGGTAATTCTTAAGGGCATTCATTGACTTAGAGCTAGAAATATCTAGAAATTTCTTTGATATGGAATAGTAATTTCAAACTTAATCACAGTTTATTATCTTCCTACATTCTATTTATGTTAGTTTATTTTAATTATCTGCATGAATAAGAAAAATATTTATTAATTTATGGACTGTGAAGAACTCACAGATGATGTTGCTGAATTAACTCAATCCTATTCATTTTAGATAAGACAAAAAAAAGAAACCTTTTTAATATAGATTTACCTCAACAAATGGTGGTTGCAAGTTTTTTTTAAAAAATAATAAACATGTTCATACTGCTCTGTGCATGTTGGGAGCTATAATCTAAAGCAGGGGTGTCAAACTCGCAGCCGGATGCGTCACGTGCTGGCCATGCCCACCCCAGTTAGCGAAGGGGGAAAAAGTTGTGATACATCACATGACAACAATGTGACAGTGTGAGTTTGACACCGCTGATCTAAAGACTGCCTTGCAAGCTAATATAGGTTGGCTTCATCTCATCAGTAGGAAGTATGTACTCTGTATTGACACAAGATCTTATAATTTAGATTGTGCTTCTTAAATATTTCACATTTCCTCCGATCTAAACACGTTGCTGAATTTTGCTAGTACTATGACAAAAACAAATGAGGGTGACTCTGTGTGTGTGTGTGTGTGTGTGTTCATAATCATGCTTAACTTTTATTCCCTATCTTTTCTTAGGGTGCTATTCTGACTGGACCCCCAGGCACTGGAAAAACTCTTCTAGCAAAAGCAACAGCTGGGGAAGCCAATGTTCCTTTTATTACAGTCAATGGGTCTGAATTCTTAGAGATGTTTGTTGGTGTGGGTCCCGCTAGAGTAAGTCTATGACTTTGCTCTTTTATTGCGGTGTCGTTGATTAAAAGGATATAGTTAACATCAAAAGCCTAAAAACCTGATAATACACTGTACTTTACTTATTATCAAGATTACAGTTCTTTTTCAAATTATAGCTGTTAAATTTTGTAATTGAGCCCATTCAATGATATACTACTTAGTTTCTAAGAAATCTTATTTTGCATATGCAGTTTCCTGTCTGTTTCTTTTAATTAGGTCATATTAGGTCTTTTAATTAGTAATTATATCAAGATTGTTGATATACTGTATATGTTAAACAAGAAGGCTAGAGATCCATAAGGTGTAGAGGGAGTGACTGATGCCTGGAAGAACAGCATTTGGCTGGTTGAGATATCTAAAACAGCACTTAGGGAAAGTTATGTTGATACCTAATAGAAAACCATCTCAATGTAATTCATAAAATACACATATAAAATAATAAATTAAAGGTAATATAAAATCAGACACCATAAAAGATAGGTATCAGAAATAAGACTGGTAACCAGAACAGTTCATCTGATGTGTGCACAGGGAGACTGAGAGAAGAGACACGTCTTCATTAGGTGCCTACACAATCAGCAGGGCAAAGTGTCAAGCTGCTGCCGCCTGGCTAATTCCTGAGGATTGATTGAAAACCTTGGATTTCAGGAGAGACTCGTTTCAGCCAGCCTCTCATTCTGTTTCTTGTGAAATAAGCTCAATACAGGATAGTCTGGATTTATGTATTTGGTTATCAATGTTGGAAATGTACTAACTGGATCATGAATGCAGAGTTGCATAATCAATAAGAAATGTGGGAAAAGCAATTTAATACTAAATTTTTGATCAGATTTAGGCAGTATTTTTTCTCTTCAGTTCTGATTAAAGTTACATTTTATTGCATTGTTATAGTCTAGCAACAGAGCATGAATTGTTTTGGTATTTCTAAGATGGAAACATAGTATTTACCCTGTTTGCTGAAGTTTCATTGTTTATAAGCCTTTCATATTATCTGGGTAAACAGAGCATACTTAAAATTGAAATGATCTGACTCTAAGCAGATGGAATTTGGATCAACCTTTATTCATTTTAGATCCAGCTCTTCTATATATTTGGCTCTCAAACAACAACATACTTTTATGTTTAATTTTATGTTTCAGCTAATCATAAAATGAATGTTTGATGCATTTTAAAACATCTTACAATTTGCACAAAATGTATTTACATCTAGTTTATTGGCTACAATACAATCTTCCTGATTTCATGACTTTGCTGTAACTTTCTGTTGAATAAAAAAACAAGGGATGGAACTCTAAATCATTGAAAATACTTTCTGTTCTCTTGCAAAGGTTCGTGATTTATTTGTTCTGGCTCGTAAAAATGCACCTTGCATTCTCTTCATTGATGAAATAGATGCAGTGGGAAGAAAGAGAGGAAGGAGTAACTTTGGAGGGCAAAGTGAACAAGAAAATACACTCAATCAACTTCTAGTAGAAATGGATGGTAACTGTTTAAATTTTGTAGTAATTCTGGTACATCTTATTATTTAGGTATTAAAATAAAACTAAAGTCTTAAAGAGATAAAATGGAAATAAATTCTGTTGTTTCCATGTAACTAACTTTGAGAATTGGAAAGCAAATGCAGTAAAGAACTATGGAATAAGGAAAATTATTTTAAAAATTAACTGAAACAGCTTTTTCAGCAGTGTTTGCTGAAGCACAATTCCCACAATTTCATTTTAATATAGCTTAAATGCATTTTTGCCTCTTTATGGCTTTTCTGAATAATCAAGATTCAAAACATAATTTATTGGTCTATTTTGGAAAATAATGTATTTGCAATAATCATTAACTACTCAATATTACTTTCTATTCCAAGGTTTTAACACCGCAACAAACGTCGTCGTCTTGGCAGGCACCAACAGACCAGATATCCTGGATCCTGCACTTCTGAGGCCAGGACGTTTTGATAGACAGATCTTCATTGGTAAGCTGGTCCCTATATTGGCCTTGTAAAGATATTAAACAATATTACGCAGAGAGGAAATCAGGCAGAATTCTTATTTTCCTGGAGCATCTTAGCAAACTTAACGTGTGAAATTGCTTATTAGCTAAAAGATTCTCAAATTGGATACTCTTTGTACGTGGAAGGCGAGAGAAATGGAGTAATCAGAGACTACTATTGATTTTTATAAAAAGTATACACATGTTTGAAATATTTGTAAAAATTTATTTTGAAAGTATTTTTTCTAACTTTCCAAGGGCCACCGGATATAAAGGGAAGAGCATCTATTTTCAAAGTTCACCTTAGACCTCTTAAGTTGGATACTACTTTGAATAAAGATAATTTAGCACGGAAACTTGCATCACTAACCCCTGGATTTTCAGGTAGGTAATCCTATGTAATAACTAATGCACTATGCATACAGTGGATAACAAATATCATTTACTGACTTTGTACTTATATTAAGAAGACTTTGCTTTTAGTCTTCTTGATGTCACATGCCAAGATTATTTTGGGCAAAGGAGTTTGAAGATGGCATATTGGCATAGTGCCCCTCAAAGGAAAAAAGTGAAATAACAAAATAAGGTTAGTCTTGAGCATACCGAACATCGTTTTCTGGAGGTTGGTAAATAATTTTTCTTCTAATTCAGGTCCCAATTATTTAGGTATACTAAATGGATTCTTTATGAGCATATTAACTATTTGCCCTGATTCTGAAAAGATCTTTAATTGACTCAAAATTTATTTGGAATTTGATTTTTCCAGGAGTAGCATTTATTTTGGCAGAACATTAGCCATTGAGAAATAAAATTTCAAAATATTCTCCTTGTGGTAAATGATTTTTAAAAAATTGAAATATCCCTTCTTTCCTTTAGGTGCGGATATAGCTAATGTATGCAATGAAGCTGCCTTAATTGCTGCAAGACATCTTGCAGATGCCATCAATCAAAAGCATTTTGAGCAAGCTATTGAAAGAGTGATAGGAGGTGAGGAGCTCACACATTGTGGATTATGTTATCGGTGGTGTTATCAATCGGTTCTTTTATTCATGTTCTAATGTTGCTTGTTAGGCAAATACTTTTATTAGCATATGGACAATGCTAGGCTTTATGCAACACACGGATGCCATGAGCATCTGTGCAGTGTCCATAGAATAATTTACAGGGATGGAGGAGGGAATTAAAAATTTAGAAGGAATGACAGAAACATGACAGTCAAAATTTTGATTGTCAAATGGCATTTTGCTCCTCTAATGCATTAAGAGCCCCTTTTTCATTAATTGCTCCCAATGAAAGTTACAACTCAGGGGCAGGGGCTGGAGTTTTAAACAGATGAGTCAGGTGCCTTAGGCATTCATAAGGTTTAAGGTACTTGTTTTGTCCATTCATCTGTAAATCTGTGAACTGCAAAAAAACCTCCCACAAAAAACAGTCTTATTTATTTAACTCTACTCACTCAGGGGGCTTTGGCGCCCACAAAACTTTGCTTTGGCTGGCACTCTGTATTTTTGGCACGCCTGCTATGAAGCAACAATGATATTTTGCTTCTGACTTGAAAATAGTATGTAGGAGCCAATGTGGCTTCTGCCTTAAAATATTTTTTCTTCTTTCTCTCTTGTGGTAATTCATCACTTATGCAAAGGGAAAACAGAAAAATTATCTACTAGTTTCATGTTTTCTTGTTGGCCACTTATTGGCAGAGCAGCTGAGAAATATATTCCATAGAAATTGATACACTGATTGATTGAATATTTATTTATTTAACCAATCAAAGGCCTGGAAAAGAAAACACAAGTGTTGCAACCAGAAGAAAAAAAAACAGTTGCATATCATGAAGCTGGCCATGCAGTTGCTGGGTGGTTCCTGGAACATGCTGATCCACTTCTGAAGGTATGTTGATTTCTGGCATAGAGGTTCTTTCGAAGGATTGCTTCTCAGTTGAGATAACTTATAGGTGAGCCTTTTATATATCTCCTTGGCATTTCCCTTTGCAGTGCAAGCTTTCAAACTAGGATGCCTTGAATTAATCATTGCCTATTTCATATAGAATGGAAGTTTATTAAATCAACTTTAACTATCTTCGAATCCAAAAGTCATGCCTTAGATATTTCTTACTTAAAAGTGTCTTTGCAGAGATAGCCATCGTATGAAATACGGACTTATTATAGGCTAATTCTTTCTTGATTATTTGTTGGTTTGTTTATTATAAAAATACTTGTATTTCTCTTCTGACACAAGGTATCTATTATTCCTCGTGGGAAAGGACTGGGCTATGCTCAGTATTTGCCAAAAGAACAGTATCTATACACCAAAGAACAGCTTCTGGACAGAATGTGTATGACTTTGGGAGGACGTGTGTCAGAACAAATCTTCTTCGGAAGGATTACAACAGGGGCCCAAGATGACCTGAAGAAAGTTACTCAGAGTGCATATGCTCAGGTCTGTATTTTTACTTGGTGTTTTCACCACCTTTGTAGAAATCTTGCCTGCCAAGAATATTGCTTGTACATGCTATTTCCTCTTAATATCTTCTGACAATACCACAGTTTCTCTCAAAGATTCACCTGAAATCTGCTAAATGCAGGCTAAAAAGGAGTTTGCTTTCTTCCCAAAATTCTGTTGTTTCATGCAAAAATGAAAAATCCTATTTGGTCATTTAAATTTTATCATCTAGCCGTGTCCAAAGTAGTATATAATTTTGATTAGCAACTCCCAATTAAATGTCTTTTAGGCTACTGACCTTAAGTGTAATCAGAGGAATTAGAGACTTATGCTGAAATGCTCGGGTCTCCTCATAACAGCTTAGATTGGGCCTGTCTTATTGCTAAACAGAACTTTCCTGGATAGCCATTAAGCATGTGCCTCATCCCCTTTACAGGCTCTATTGGGTGAAATCCAGGAAGAGCCTCTTCCGAAGCAGCTCTCTGAGAACACAGGAATGAATGGGAACTGCTGCACAGGTGTGTGTATTGCATTCTTGAGCAGGTTCCATACATTTCAGTGATGCTGATGTAACATTATACTTTCTACTGCCTATATTATTGACTTAATAACTAATTATAGAATCCCTAATTTCTATTGAATACTTCAGGTACAATTAGTTTAAATATTTTATTTTAATAGATATGTAGAAGTTCCATTCTAACTATTAAATTGCAATGATTTAATAGTAATATTTCAGTAGAATGACTGGCATCCATATTTAAAAGGCCACTTTCATTTGGAATATAAGAAAAGCCATTATGGATCAGGTGAAGATTATCTAATCTGGTGTTCCACATCAGAAATGGTTCATACAGTACATTACAGATGCAAAGGGTAAGAGTAATAGCTTTCCAACTGTTACTTTCTAACAACTTATATTTAAAGTATCCTGCCGATTGTTTTAGCAGGTACAGTAGGTCTGTCAATAGTGATGTAATCCATGAATTTCTCTAGTAATTTTTCAAGCTGTTTAAATTGGTGGCTGTCATACTATCTAATGGGAGTAAATTCATTAATTCACATACTTTTTGCGAAGCAGTATTTTAACTGATTTTGAATCTTCTGATATATAGTACCAGGGAATGTTTATTAGTACTAATACTCTGAAATAGAAAGAAAAATCCACATTTTATGCAACATTCAAAACTTTATACAGGTAGTCAATTTATAGCTAGTTCGTTAGCAACCATTCAAAGTTACCACAGACTCCAAAAAAGAGGACTTATGTCTCAGATTCAACGGTGAACTTCCTCTAGGATCACGTTATGGAATTTTGTGTGCTTGGCAACACAGCTGGATTTGTGGCCATTTGCAGCCACATGGATCATGTGTCTTGTCTTTTATGATACTTTTGCCAAAAACCAGCACTTCTGGTTTTTGGCAAAACCATGCTCATAGTGAAGAATTGAGTGGCTAGGCAACCATGGTGTTCATTTTATGACCATAGTGTTTGCTTAACAATGATGCAAAAAAGTCATAAAATTGGATTGACCATGTGACCGACTCATTTTACAACCATCTGACATATGACCATAATGGGCAAGGTTCATAAAAGCCATATGCCAAGGATTAGATTTGTTGCACCTAGTGAAGGATACCTGTCCTCAGGCCTAACTCTGCCTTTGACAGAAAAAGAAGAGCTATTTTCCCTCAGGGTTTTGTCTCAGATAAAAAAAGAAGAGAAGAAGAATAAAAGGAACAATAGGTGGGACGATGTAGCAGGCATAGAATGTTTTTTTGTGCCAGAACTGAGGAACTGTAATTAGAACAAGGAGCCCAAGTCACATGGTGGGCCAATGGAGCTAACTGCATATATCAATTCAAGGTGGGAATAATGAACATCAGCCTTGAAAGCTGGATTCTTTTTTCTGTGAAGTGGAAAATGGTGGTCTTTGTTTCTGTTTTCCTCCTCCTCTCTGAAGCCAGGAAGATGCGATAGCTCAACAAAAGGCCAAGAACTTGTTTGCAAGGCCATATCCCAGTCCATCAATTCTTGGGAGTTTGCAGTTAATACAGCAGAAGAAACACAAAAGGGGTGAACCATTGGGTAGCCTAGGAAAGAAGCATTTGGCAGAATGTGCCATACAAGTGCAAGACTTACGGTTTACTGGCACTTAACTGTTGGCCCTCATCACATCCAGGCAGCCCCACCTCTAGAAGAAATTACCTATATGTAGCTCAGGTTGAACTGTGGTATCCTTGGTGTTCTCTGAGCTTGATTGTTTGCTTGCAGACATTTTATTACCCAACTAGGCAATATCTTCAGTGCTACAAGAGGGTGAGGGTGCTCTTTGTTTGTATTATAATAGCTTGCCCTGTCAGTGTTGGTGGAGGTGTTATTTTTTTCCTGAAGTTGTTGTTTATTGCTTGTTTGTTTGTTTGAGTTGGTAGTTCCTTGATTAGGATATTATTCTGCTTGATTATCTGATGTTAATCCTGATCCAGGGAGTCTTTGATCTTTAGTGCCATTTGGAATGTCTCTTTTAGGGTGTAATATGATTAAGAAAGTGAGGCTTTTGATGATTAAATAAATTAATTCTGCACTTAAGGGTGCATTTTAAATCCCTTCACTCCCAAACTATTCAATTCTCAATAGATCACAGATCAAGAAATTCAATTCCTGTGGCCTCCTCGTGAGGAGTAGCTTTTCCAGAACGCAAATGGGCAATCCTTCTTCTTGAGAGATTTTGGCTCCTGGCCAGTCAGAACTTGGCTCCTGGCCAGCGATTTCCTGGCAGTGGTTCTCACTGGGACTTTTAATCTGTTCTTGCTCAGAAGCCATCTTCATATTAACATATCAATAGTTAATGTTGGTCAGCTAGGATGTTATCGCCGAAAACAGCTACCCACTAATATTAGATTCTTGATTAAGTGTTGTAGAAATTGCTTAACTACTCTGCTGTTCAATCCTCAGATTGTTCAGTTTGGAATGAATGAAAAAGTTGGCCAAATTTCATTCGATCTTCCACGGCAAGGAGACATGGTGTTAGAAAAACCCTACAGTGAAGCAACTGCAAGATTGATAGATGATGAAGTGCGAAAACTTATTAATGTAGCTTACGAAAGGACAATATCTCTACTTACTGAAAAGAAGGCCGAGGTAGAAAAGGTATGCATTCTTGTCTTACTTACGATTCTTACCTAAGTAGGTTAAAAGACTGTTGCTAATTTGGGTCCAAACCTGATTTTCTGAGAACATAAGGATTCCTTCTAGTTGATCAAAGAATTGGGGACAATCATTTCTTCCAATTCCCTTTTCCTTTCAAATTCCAGTATTACCTGGTTACCAAGAATTGTTATGTAAGAGTATAGGTATAAGAACAGAAACAAATGAAAATTGCCTATCTCTAATATGAAATTAAGGTAGTGGAGTTTTACTAAGCTCTGTGTATCAGAAAAATCCGTATCTATTGAGTATATCATGTTCAAAAGAACAACTATACAAAAATAATAGCCATAATCACTGACCAAAAGCTTTGAAAGCAGCAGAAATGTTATTTCCAGATATCTCATTAGTATAAATGATGGTGTTTCAGTCATAATAGAACAAAAGTTATGCATTTCATTTTTGGAAAGCTTGAAATACAGGGATACAGAGATGCAGAGTTCATTCTGCATATTCTTATCTAGAAGACCTTGTAATAAGTAGTAGTATAATCTGCTCAGAACATGTTCAGCAGAGGTTGTTTTAAAAATCTGGAATTTCCTTTATCCATAAGCACTATTATTGTAGAGTGAAAAATTAGAGGCTGAACTTCCTTGTAATACACGTGTGCCTATTGTTTCAGGTGGCTTTAAGGCTCTTAGAGAAAGAGGTTTTGGATAAGAGTGATATGGTTGAAATGCTTGGCCCCCGACCTTTTGCTGAAAAATCAACCTATGAAGAATTTGTTGAAGGCACAGGCAGCTTAGATGAAGATACTTCACTTCCGGAAGGCCTTAAAGACTGGAACAAAGAACGTGAGGAGAAAGAAGAGGCAACAGATGAGGGAACTGCCAGGCAGATCAGAGGACATGTGCCTTTTTAGTGTTGCAGTATGATGGTGTTGTACATAAAAGTGACACAGTATTATGTTGCGCACTGAAAAGTAAAGGGGAAACACTTCAAAAATCTGGTGTCCAAGTATCCTCTGCTTTATGGAAGAAGACTGCCATGGTTGATGAACCAGAAGGTTGGGTTTTTCCCTCTACAGAGTATTCAGAATCCACAGGAAGCTTGTTTCCCAGAATTCCTGATTTAAAAAGTATAGTTCCTAGAACTAATGGGTCTACATTGAATCTCTTCTAGAGTTGCAGCTTTTCAGATCTGTATCACAATTGTGTAACCTGACATACTTAAACTGCCCTAGAATGTACAACTTCCCAGAACACCGGAAAAATTCTTCTATCTTTTGATCACCTCTACCAAATGTGAGTTGTTAATATCCTGAAATTGTTGGTTTTGATCATAGAGTATTTCCTGGGACCCCACATCGCTTAAATATGTTTGTTTTGTTAAAGCACATAGTTTTCAACCACCAATTTAAATTTATTTCTTTACCTTGTTGTCCAATAAAAAGACCCTGCAGGTATCAGTGATCAAACTGGGAACCTGCTAAAGAGCTTATTCATTAGAGATATGGGTCTGTGGCTGCAATGAAGTGTAAAATCTAAATTATATTACTGCAATTTTAATAAAGTGTGGATTTTTTTCTACATGAGATTGTAAAATATTGAGCATACGAATGTATTTTGTAAATACAGTTTAGAAACATCAAATAAAATCAGCACACTGGACTGTGCAAACAGGCAGATTCTCTTGGATCTTTGGGCCAATAATGAGACCATACAACCAGTTGTTAGATTTCTAATAACTAAAAAAATGTAAACATGAAAGATTACATGGTAACTTTGAAGGACACTAATGGTCCCATAGACATGCTCATAAAATGCAGCAGTGAGATGAGAAAAATCAGAATTCATTATGTACCATCTACTGAATTAACATGAAAAATAACATCAAGTGGTCTGCTCCATTCTGTTATCTGGATATTAAGTAAAATCATGATATGAGCTCATACACACATGTACATAATACTGATCTTCCTGTTCAGAACCAGAAATAGATCGCACAAGCAAGAAAGGATGGATGGATGGATGGACCAGTCACTAGGTATTAGTAAAGAGCCTATAAGACTAAGAAGCTGGAGTTCCTGTTATAGATTAGTACCGGTAATTACATAACAGAATGCAAACTGAACAGCTGGCAATGAAAAACAAATGGGGATCTCTGCTAACACAGATCCTTTAACTTCCTCATAAATTACCTGGTATTAAGCAGAAAGAAGGTATGACTGCTACTCCTGCAAAAGTATCTAGGTCAGTAAAAAGAGAACAGAAAAATGTTCCCAAAACATCAAACTAAAAAGCAACAAATAGTAGGTAATAGAAGCAACTATCAAAGGAAGAACATTGGGGCAAAATCTGTAGCTTCATAAGTACATTATGAACCTCCTGTGACAAAACAAGGATAGCAAGATTGTGGAAAACAGACCCATGAAAAATCCAGTCCACTTTGTAGCTGTACTAAAAAAAGTTTCATGTTGGGAGATCTTCAAAGAAGATATTAAAAATTCAACTGCTAATGCCACGTTATCTGGATTGTGATGAGCTAGCACAAGCCTCAAGGGTTGAAAAGGCTAGGTAGCGAATAAAAGATCTGAGATCCCAGCCTTCATCCTATGAATCATTGGGTTCCTATAGTACAGGGGTGTCAAACTCGCGGCATGGCAGCGGCATGTGATGTATCGCGACTTTTCCCCTTTGCTAAACTGGGTGTGGCCAGCACGTGATGCATCCAGCCCATGGGTTGCGAGTTTGATACCCCTGCTGTAGCAGCTATTTCATATACACATACTTAGAGATACATCTTTGCAGCCTGGAATGGGAGTTCAGCTGGAAAGTGCTTTGTTTCACTTGATGCTGGTTAGGTGTCTGTCTAATCCAAAATGTCCAACGTCAGCATAGGTCAGGCATAGCATTTAGGAAAATCTAATGTGGCAGATGATGATGTAGACTGGAATTCTTATGGAATGTGCTGACATCTCTTCAGACAACATGTCTGGCCCATCCACATGATGGGGATTACCCAAGAGAATGACTGATGCCCTGCTTGCTAGCACTACAGAAAGATGGGTGGGGCTAAAGGCAAAGTTGCTGGAGTCAGAAAGAGAATGTGAATTAATTTACATTTCAATGTAACAAAATTACATTTACTGTTGTTAAACCACATGGAATGTTTTTAATGCTTTATCAAATGTAAAGTGGAAAATTAGTAACAAGGTTTGGAGGAATTCTGGAAATTAGGTAGGGCACATGACATGGCTCCTTTGTTTCATGAAATTTAAGGCTTCAGCTTCCAAAAGAATCATCCACTTCCTCGGAGGTTATTTTTTTAAAGATTCCAAAACATCACTATTGGAAGTATTAATTTATAAATATGGAATATGCAGAAGACTATATTTTGAAATTATTTTTAATTAATGGAGTTTGTTCCCAACAAATCAATATATGGGTACAAAAGAACAAAGACACAGTAACACTGCAATTCTGAAATACATTTACTTGGATATAAATCTCATTTAGACTAAGAAATATTTACTTTCAAGTAACCGTGCATAGGATTGTGGTGTAAATTGTTTCAGTTGGATGTGGTAGGAATATACAGTACAGACCAAAAGTTTGGACACACCTTCTCATTCAAAGAGTTTTCTTTATTTTCATGACTATGAACA
>JANHJO010010673.1:201087-211846 GCA_032468235.1 Pseudoxyrhopus heterurus
AAGTGGACTTAGTCTATGTCTTCCCTGGTGGATTGAGCAGAGACTGTAAGACATACTGTAACATAGGGACTGTGCAATCATTATTAAACACTGAAGAGAACTCTTTAAGGAGGAGGCATACCACAATATCTTTCAAAGCTGACAGTGTCACCCCATCTTAAAGAGAAATGATGAAAGAAGCAAAGAAGAAACTTCTTGGATGAAAAGTGAAACATTTTCAAGGAGAAAAAAAAACTAAGGAAGTCCAGTTGCCTTTTGAAAAACTATGAGACAATGGCTTTGTCCCAATCCAGGTTATCACACATACACGGACCCCATATTAGAGCAAGGAGGGACATGAATTATGCCTATAAATGGCAGGACTCCTACTAGAGACTATCCCATCCACTTAATTGGAGTCCATTGGCTAAAGACAATCCCAGATAACCCAATCAGTTAGTTTACTAAAAACTGCACACTGCAAAATCCCAAAGCTTAATAAAAAATTACCAGAAAGATAGTTTATCAGGATGTTGGCCTAATTAGTCTATCATCTTACTGAATAAAATCTGAACATGTGCCTCCTTATTTTTAGACATAACATTTATATCACTAACCAGCTACAAACTTGTGCATACTTTACTGAGGCTGATGCCAGGACAGTTATTTAGCTAATCATTTACAATTACATTCTACTTGTTTTCACACTACTCATTACAAACTTCAAGATACAGTAAGGCAAATTTTAACAAAATTCTGGGTGTAGTGGTTTACATGATATTTTCAAATCTTTCCCAGATATTACTGTCTAAATAAATATTGTACAAAATTCAGCCGGAGTTAAGAAGTTATATTATCTGATGTTATAATGCTTGTTTTTATACCATTCTTATATCAATGTCGTTCATAATTGTTTATCTTTGGTTGAATTTCAAATTACAATTCCTTTTCCTATCATAAAATGCTTTTCAAGAAGATAGTGATCTCAGAATACAGAAGATTTTATTTTATTATAGGAGTTGTTGACTGAAAATGTGCTAATTGTAGATTTAGTATTAGGAAAATCTCAGTTTAGATGACTCTCTAAATCAGAGGTACTTTTATGTAGTTTCCAGGCCTGTGGGGGACATAACATTGAATTGGTGATATACTGACAACCAGTTGCTATGCTTCCTATAACCTAGGAAAATTATTTTCTGTTTTATCTGCTTTAGTTAGTCTATTTATGTTTTAATAGATGGACTAAATCCCTGATCCACTTTTTTTAGCACTGTTTGTCCACCCAGTAAGAATCTAAGGCAATAGAACAAGTAGCTTCAATCATTCCTACTATTTTCCCCTAAAATGTGAGACATTTTCCAGAGAGTATTTTTTTTCACTTCTCTTACGCATTTAATTAGAAAGCTATAAATTCAGTGAGAGCAGCAGAGTCCAAAGATTAAATGTTGCACAAGACTGTCAATGCTAACATAACTAAAGGCGTCTGGGTTAAAATCTATTATTTTAGAGGATTAAATTCCAGGTTCTCACATAGTACACTGGAATATACAACTAGTTGCAGCTCAATTATGGTATTATGAAATTGGGTAAATTCAATAAAAAAAGTTGGGAACTTAACAGAATAATAATGTCAGAGAGTTGCAAAGGGCTTTAAATGTCATTCTAGTCCAATCCCTTATTCAGCGCAAGATCCACTGGATCATTCTGACAGATGGCCGTCCAGACTTTCCTTAAAGATCTTCAGCAAAGGACAAACTCAGCACTTCATGTTCCACTGCCTGATATCTCCAACAGTGAGGAAATTCCTCCCCACATCTAACCTGAATCATCTTGTATTTTTAGCCCACTGGTTTAGATCTTGTCCTTCTCCAGGTGACAGTTCTTCAGATGTTTGGAGACTGCTATCGTATACCGTCTCTTAGACATTTTTATCTATATCCTTCAAGCTTTCCTTACAAGGCTTGATTTTTAGTCCTCCATCATTCTGGTAGTCCTCCTTTGAACTTGCTCTAATGTGTCACTCTTCCTTTCCAGCTATGGTGATTAGAACTGGACATACTATTTCAGGCAGGGTCTAATCACAGCAGAATAGAGTGGAACAATTACTTCCCATGAGTTGCATTCTATTAACTCTTTTGTTAATGTCTTAAGATAGCAAATGCTTTTTTAACAGTGGCATCACATTCTTGACTCATGTTTAACTTGTGATTCTTTAAAGCATCCCCCTTTGTGCATGCCATGTAGGTGCTACTGGCAGCAGTCATACAAATGCCTGGAAGGGATGGGTGAACCTCTTATCTTGGGTAGTAGCCATGGAATCCTCCACTCAATCCTGAACTGAGTGGAGCTTTCTGCATGTTTGGCCTTAGACCTGAAAACTCCCCATCTTCAGACAATTGTAGTGAATGTGCTGACAGTTTTTGCACACTTAAACTTGTTGGTTATTTAGTTCACGACTCAAATAATTGAGTTTACTCATATCCACTACTTATGAACATGTAGAAATTTTACAATTTAGGTTCTAGATAACATTCATATTTATATAATCTATTTTATCATAACATGTTTCAAGGCCCTTAGTCATATATTATATAAATTGTATTCCCTTCTCCCACTTTAACCAAACTTAGGTTAACAATTCAAGGCTCATACTAAGTAAGGCTCATACTAAATTCAATTCATGTTTGCTAGCACCACAGTAGCGATGATCAGTCTGCCACAGATTCTGTTCAAGCTTCATGAAAATCTGGTACAATGAAAGTTTCTAAACAAGTAGTAGTACAATATATTATGTGTTGGGCAAAGTTCATTAGTATCCACAGGAACAATTACCAACTGCTTTAAACTTCTTTCCCTGAAGAGCTTGTTTTGAAAAACAAACTATTCTATGGGGAAAATTATTGTCACATCTAATGAAATGTTAAAATGAAGCTTATTATTTTTCAGGATCTTGCAACATAATGCAGATACGTGACTCTGACCTTTCCTAAACCATAAAAACAAATGTGCAAACCGAAGCTGCATGCATGCAAATTCACAGAGTTTATTATAATTCTTCATGACAGAGAGTTTTTAACTAAACGCGGAAGAGAGTTTACAATTATAACTCTGATGTTTGCTCTTCTCTGTGCATATTATAGATAACATGTTCATAGGTATTATACAGTCAGCGGGTTACAATACTCTAAATATTGAAAACAGGTAAATTACATGGAGTCAATTTTATGTCCTAAGTCAATAGAGTTGTCCTTTTTACATTTCTTTCATCGAAGTTGCAATAACTGCATCCAATAACCACATGGATGGAAAGTTTTGCCATCAGATCACTCCTTGACTGGGAACTGGTGTTATCACATAGGACAAAGGTTCCTCTTTGTGGGAACTACGGTACTATTCATAAAATCCCATTTCGATTCGGTGTTAGATTAATAATATTGTATCCCTTCTTTTTTAATAAAGAACAAAAATCCATTCATTACTTTATAAAAATATAAATAGCAAAATTTAGCTACAAGTGTATGATAAATCTTTCATAAACAAAAATGAATGTGGAAGCAGTGGAAATGTACATCCCCCCCAATTTATCAAACTAGTTCTAATTATAAGAAGGGTTTTTTGTAGGTTTTTTTTTCTATTATATCAGAGACATTGGAGGACTGTGCCATATGAAAAAAATGAGCATTGCACCATCACAGTACAAACTCCACCCTTGTGCACTATGACACTGCCTCCATATAATAAAGGGTCTAGTGTGTGCCATGATGATGCAAGTGACACTTGTTTTCAAATTTTCACAAAAATATTAGATTCCCATTATTATTATTTTTTGTAAATTTTGTATACTCTATTGAAATTATCCAATGATTCAAATAGAAAAAAAATACAGTTGGTTCTCACACTTAACAATTGTTGCAGCATCCCACTGGTCACATGATCAAGATTTAAGCACTTAGCAACCAGTGTATGTTTATGATGGTTGCAGTGTCCCAGGGTCATGTGATTGCTATTTCCAACCTTACCAGCTGGCTTCTGACAAAGTAGATGGGGAAAGCCAGATTTGTTTAATGGTTGCACGCTTCACTTAACAACTACAATAATTTGCTTAACCACCATAGCAAACAAGGTCATAAAATCAGGTGATTCAACATTCACCTTGCTTAATAACAGCAGTTCTGGTCCCAATTGTGATTATAAGTTGATTACTTATGGTAGTTGGCTGGTTTTGGATAAAACAAAGTTATGAACCAAATACTATAGTTTATGCATATCCTTAGAATATATTTGTTTCAAATATATTTTTATTGACAATTTTAAGGGAAAAATATAAACAAAGAAAAAGAACAAAAAAAACCAAGGTTAGAAAACAAGGGGTTTACACATATTATAGAAACTATAATTTTTCAATACATCATTAATTGTAAATAACTGATTATATCATTTTAAAAATCTGAAAATTGATAATTATTGTAAACTAGACCCAGCATAAATGTCAAAATATTAATAATAAAATGAATCTGTATTAAATTGTAATTTAGAAATTGTTTCCTATTTCAATTAAATTGTATGTCAGATTTATTTTAAAATATGAAACTATTCTGGTCATAGAATCACATTCCAACAATGGTTAGTCATTCTTCCATTGAACAGATCAAACTTCGTTTGCAATAGGAGGCAGAAAATATCCTCACAGCATTTATGATGTACAGAGCTAATTCAATAGTTCTGTGGGAATATACTGTTCAGTAAAATTTAGTAGGAATATTGGAGGTTGAAAAGTAAATTCTACTTTTAAGATTTGTTTCATTCTGAGATGAATCACTTTCCAAATTTGTTAAGCTAGGCATCAGACTTAAAAAAGCGATCTGACCTTAACCTTACACTTCCAGTCATTTTTAGAAAATCACCTATCCATTTTAGTGATTAGGATTGGGATAATATACTAATGACAGAACATTTTATGCCATTTTTTTCTAAGTAAAACATATAGTGTGAATTTAATATTTTTCTTCCATTGAAATTCTCATAGTTGCAAATCTACTACAGGATATAAATTCTGCAACTATTTAATCATACAATCTAACTTGTTCAGTTTCTGAGTCTTATTTCATCTATAATTACAAATAAGCTCCAGAAAACCTTCTGAGTGTTGTAAGATTTTTCAAATTCAATTAAATCTTGAAATATCCTTGTTTCTGCAGTTCTTTTAATATAGACTATGTGAAGATGCTCAAACCAATCAAATGGACTGAGTTATTGTGAAGTAAAAGTCTCAAAATATTTTTTGTTTCATTAATATATTAAATCTCACAAACTATATGAACTATATGAAGCAATTTTTTGTGCTTTTCTTTTGATAAAAGTAAACTTTTCACAGTACAACCAAAGTGAACAAATCATGTCTGATTTTTTTCCTGTACTGACTCCGAAGTTTCAATATAAGAAGTTGACTTACAACCATTTGTTTAGTGACTGAAGTTACAATGACACTGAAAATAATGACCAGTTTTCGCATTTACAACTGTTGCAGCATCCCCATGGTGACTTGACCAAAATTTGGGTGCTTGACAACTGGCATCTATTTGTGATATCATGTGAGTACCATTTACAACCTCCCCAGCCAACTTCCAACAAGTAAAGTTAATGGGGAAAGCCAGTTTCGCTTACAATTGCATGAGTCATTTAACAACTGCAATGAGTCATTTAACAATTGTGGCAAAAAAGCTCATAAAATGGGGAACAATTAACTGAACAACTGCCTTGCTTTGCAACAATTCACTGAACAACTGCCTTGCTTTGGGCTTAGTTGTCAAGGTCTACCTGTACAGTTTGTTACTGCGTGAACTTTTATATATTACTTGTTTCTATTTGCATCAATTCAAGATATTTTTGCACATCATCTGGAAATCTTGTTCCTTCCACAGATAGTGGCTTGACTGTCTGTAATCCATCTTAACCTACTAGCATGGCACTAATTTTGAAGTTTGGAGCTTCCCAATTGTTGCTTTTATTTGGATAGCTTTGGTCAACTAGGTCACTAAGGCACATTCATACACCAAGAGGAAAAGTGATTTTCTTATAGAAATAAATCCACAGCAAGGCAAGCATGATCAAGAAAATCCTATTTTCCATGTTCAATTCTCAATGACTACTAGGTGAGAATTGCCCGTGGGGCTCTAAGCTAGGAATTGGCAAACTATTTCTATAACGGGCCAGATCCTACTGTTCCTTTACTTCCATGGGGAGAGCTTACAAGCATTGCCAAGGAGCATGGCAGCCATTGGACTACACTGGACTGCCAAGATGGAGACTGCTGATAGGCTACCAACCAGGACATCCTGGCCACACTCTTCATTCAGGAACTCAGCTGAGGCCTGGTATTCTGCCCTTTGCATGCATGCCCTTCCATTTCTAGCTTGTGGGCTGTACAAAAACAGGCAGCAGGCTGGATCTGTTTGCTGACCCCTGCTAAGCCATTTTTTGGCTGATTAGAATTGTTGACAGTTGTAACTCATCAAAGTCTAAAGCATTATCTTGGTGTAGGATGCCCTTTAATTAATCTCTTTGGAAACTTGTTGGATTTTAAAGATAACCTCTACTAGGAAGATCATTGGCAAATACAGGTAGTCCTCAACTTACAACCACATTTGGGACTTGAACTTCCATTGCTAAGGGATGTGGTCATTAAGTGAATCACACCTAATTTTATGACCACTTTTGCCATGGTCATTAAAGAAATCACTATAGTTGTTAGGCGAATCACATACCTGTTAAACAAAATCAGCTTCCCCTACTGACTTTGTCAGAAGCCTCTGGTTATCACACGAACCCAAGATGTTGAAACCATCATAAATATATGCTGGTTGCCAAGCACCTGGATTTGTATCAAGTGACTGGAGGGCACTGTGATAGTCGTAAGTTTGAAGACAGGTCAAAAGTCACTTTTTTCAGCACCGTTAACTTTATACGGTTGTTAAATGAACATTCATAAGTTGAAGTCTACTTGTACAGAAATGGTTTTATATATTCCAACTGTTATGGTTTCAAAGACAACCTAGAAACCCTTTTTATGACCTCCAAAACTTTTGAACTAGCCAGTATCATATAACATTTGAATCAAATCCATAGTTAATTGTATCAAGGTTTCTTGCTTTCAGTTCCTGATCATCCCTTTGTCCCAAATGTGCTCTGGAAGGTGCTTTTTGAACTGAAGAAGCTTCTTGGATGTGAAGCAAAACATTTTCAAAGAAAAAAACCAAGAAAGTCCAGTTGCCTTTTGAAAAGCACCTTTGGGACAACTATGACCTGGATGATTGAGAATCTCTGTAGACGATTATCTCTTTGATGTTTTTGATGTGTTTAGTTTTATAGTTATTAATATGGTTTTATGTTTTTATTTTAGATTGGAAGCTGCCTAGAATTGGTTATAATATGCTATAAATGGTATAAATAAATAAATCCACTTTGAGCTTAAATAGAAAAAAACAACAACCTGTGATATATATTTCACTTCTATCTTACCCTTCTCTGGAAACTCTACATGTTGATGACAGGCAATCTTCTGCCTGGAGAATAATGAGACCTGTTTAGCTTTAAAATAAAAGAGCACTGTGTACTTGAAAATTCCCATGTAAATGTATTAGAAGCTGATATCGTCACTGTTTCTCTAGTGAACACCATTTATTAAACAATAGTGCTCCCCAGCTGCTAAACTAGGATTCAAGTGGAAGAGCCCTAACAATGTTACCATGGTAGAGCACCGAGGGCACATGAGGAAGAAATCCAGAACAAGTTGTTGACATGAACAGTTGCTTTGCAACAACTACCAATGGAGAAACAGGCTGAAAAATAACTTTACCCAGCAACACACAAAATCACAGAAAAGCACTTACTGCAAAAAAGGAAAAGGTGGTTCATAGCAACATTGAGAAGATAATTTTACATTACAGAATTTTAACAAAGCAATATTAATTGTGTATCCAGTAACATACTGCGCTTTTGTAAATTTGTTCGGAGCAATGAAAAAGTCTTACTGATTTCTAACTATTTTTTCTCCACTATGCCACAGTTAGCAACAAAATCTAGCATTTTGCTATGTAGTTATCTTCAAGCTGAACTAAGAAGCTTTCATATAAAAATCGCAACATTTTTAAAAAAAACATAAAAAACTAGAGGGGGTATATGTCATAGTTTTATTTTGATATATTCCTCCTGATTTTTTTCTTTATATTGTTCATGGTCAATACTGAATCAGCAAAATATTGCTAGTTTTGAATTGTTAACTTTACAGTGAATGTTTATAAATATTCTTTAAAAAACGAATTTGAAAGCTTTATGTTTTTCAGTATTGTGGATCAATCGTGATTATTTTTCTAACAGCTCTAATAATGGACCAAAAATTAAAATAACTAGCCAAAGAAATTCCAGGGTAAGTTTATTTCTGGAGTACATTTCATTAGGGAGAGGGTTATGGAAACACCCAAAAAGGGATTAATTGACTCAGTCAACTAAATCTTCAATTGTTGAATTTAACCCAAATAGATTCATAATTGTACAGATTACATTCATTACACACAATCATGTTTTTGGAACACTTAAATCCAGCCAACTAAATCTTTATTGCCTACCTACGGTAATCTTCCAAGAAGCTGCAGAGAAACTGTCAACATACAGTATATCTCAAACACTGATTGGATATAGAAATATTTGCCTTCCTGGCCAATGGAGAAGTGATGAGATACGATATAAAGTAGAAGAGACCAGAGATACCATCAAGTTCAATCAACTGCTAAGTGCATGAATCCAAATTAAAGCAGCCCTGAGATATAGATATCTGCCTGAATATAACCTATAACTACTCTGAATATTTTTTTACCACTGAACTGCTCTTACTGTTATTTTTCCCCCTATCAGTCAGCTGGGATCAGGCTTCCTATAGCTGAAATTTACTGCTTCATGTTCAACACATCAGTATGAAAAAGACCCGTTTCTCATTTTCTTTTGTGTAATATAGTTCAGCTATCTTGCATTTTCTCTTGTGAAGGCAGACACTTCAAATTTCTTTGCTATGACTCCCTAGAAATTAACTTCTATCCAGATCATCCTTGGCACACTCCTCTTGTTCTAATTTATCTGAATGGTACCCACAACTGGATACCATACTGGAGCTGAGGTCTAACCTGTGCAAAATAAAATGGAACAATTACAGGTAGTCCTCGATTTACAACAGTTCATTTAGTGACTGTTAGAAGTTTCAACAGCATTGAAAAAAGTGATTTACAACTGTTTTCCACCCTTATGACTGTTGCAGCATTCCCATGGTCATATAATCAAAATTCAGATGCTTGGCAACTGACTCATATTTATGATGGTTGCAGTGTACTGGGGTCATGCAATCACCTTTTGCAACCTATTGACAAGTAAAATCAACGGGGAAGCCAGATTCACTTAACAACTGTGGCAAAAAAAGTCATAAAATGGGGCACAATTCACTTAACAACTGTCTCACTTAGCAACAGAAATTTTAGGCTCAACTGTGGTTGCATGTTGAACACTGCTTGTACTTCCTATGATTTAGACACTATTCCCCTCTTCATGTAGACCCCATATATTGTCCTTTGAGTTTGGAAGTCAGGAAATATGAAACCAGTATTCTAAACTAACTTTATATAGCACTTTTAGGCGTTAAGCATTCCATATACATACAAATCTTTAAAACCACAGAACAGAAACTGGGAACATATGGCTATTCCTGGCTTTTGATAAAACAAAATCTGTACAAGTCTGGTATATGTCACTTCTGCTCCCCATCACCTTCCTTTCCTTCTCTTCCCTCAGCTGCCCTTAGGACCACTAATGTTCCACTCTGCCATAATTCTGTCACCTCTTAAATCTTCAGCATCTTTCCTCCTGCTTATAAAATTAACTTCATATTTGAAATAATTATTTTCCATTTTAAAAAAATAAGTATTTATCTATCTATTGACCACTAGATCATCCATTTCTTATAAAAGAGAACTTGTATAAAATAATGTACTATTGATATATGTCACAGATAAATTGTCTAGAATATATAAAGGAGTTTCACATTTATGTTGGAAATGCATATAACAAGTTTGGTGAAAGTGTAAAAAAGTAGAAAATTCTGGATGCACACACCTTTACTGATTCAGAGGCTTTTAAAAATGAATATATAATTTATTAATTATATTTTTGTACCACTTTTATTTTTTTATAATAATTCAAGATGGCAAACATATCTAATACTACTTGCTCCTCCTATTTTCTCACAACCACAACTTTGTGAAGTGAGTTGGGCTGAGAGACAGCGACTGGCCCACAGTCACCCAATTGGCTTTTATGCCTAACAAAGGACTAGCACTCACAGCTTGTTTCTAGCCTGGTTCTTAACCATTAGAGCAAACTAGCTCTTGTTATTGTGATTACTATATGCACAAAGATGGGAAAATATGGCACTACCCACAATGGAGGAATGGTTGGTGCATATGATGGAAATTGCTGAAATGGCTAAATAAACTTCTTTGATCACAGAAAAGACAGTATCTACATTTGTTACTGACTGGAAACCATTCATGTATTTTTTGTGTAAGACAAACAAGCAAAAAAAAGAACTTTTAAAAAATATGGTTTTGATGATTATACAGAAGAGACTTATGTTGTAACCATACAGTAAGAATTTATTAGTGTACTACTGAAAAGAAGATTGGGAGCTATTTCAAAGGAGGTAAACCAGATAATACAGGTGTACTGGATTCAATCTTCC
>JANHJO010010680.1:20704-31217 GCA_032468235.1 Pseudoxyrhopus heterurus
AATTTGTGCTGCCGGTACCCCCGTACCGGGGCGGACCGGCTCAATCCCACCACTGCTTACGACTATTTTATACAGTTATGACCTTTGAAGCATCCCCGTGATCACGTGATCAGAATTCAGAAGCTTGGCAACTGGTTCATATTTATGACCGTTGCAGTGTCCCAGGGTCATGTGATCCCCTTTTGCGACCTTCTGACAAGCAAAATCAATGGGGAAGCCAGGTTCACTTAACAACCCTGGTACTAACTTACCAACTGCAGTGATTCACTTAACAACTGTGGCAAGAAAGGTCGTAAAAACTCACTTAACAAATGTCTCACTTAACAACAGAAATTTTGGGCTCAATTGTGGTTGAGGACTACCTATATATGGCTTAACATGACTCCTTTTAAAGTAGGCCAGTTCAGGACAGATTCCATAAGAAATTCTTGAATTCTCCTTTATCAATATAGGCTATAGTTTCAGAGTCTTAAAAGCCTGGCAGTGTTTTCCCTCCCGCTTATACTATAGAGACCTAAGGCAGAGTCAGTTCATATTTTTTTCTAGCATTTTCTTCCTTTTCCAGGTTTAACTCATGTTTTGCTAACTGACACATTCCTTATCTCCTCAGTCATCTCTATGGTTCTCTACAGATAGTTTTGTAAGTCTAGACCAGGGGTGTCAAACTCAATTTCATTGAGGGCCACATCAGGGTTGTGTTTTACCTCTATGAGCGTGGCTGGGGTAGGTGTGGCCAATTTGACATCACTCGTGTTGGGGGCGCCTGTGGTGGCCCGAATGCTGTCAGTGAAAACGGGTTTCTGAACTCCGTTTTTGGCTGGGACAGCCTCCTGCAACCCTCTGCCAGCAAAAATGGAGCTCCGTTTTCACTGGCAGAGGCACTGCGGGCCGGTCCTTCATTGTTTCCAGGGCAACTCCGTGGGCCAGATTTAAGCACCCTGTGGGCTGGAACCGACCCATGGGCCTTGAGTTTGACACCCCTGGTCTAGACAGTCTCCTGTTAGGAGATATATAAATTCTTCTTAGACCTCCTTAGTCCTTCTGCCAGTGAAAAACTGGCAAACCCAGTTATGATCTCCGCCTTTTAATCTGAACCGAGTTTGAATTTGTTAAACCAGTTGTTGAGCTCAGGCAACTGGTAAAGGATCCCTTTGCTTTATCAAAGAGAGAGAAAAAGCATTACCTGTGCAATCACTTCATGGTTCATAATTCACATATACTCTTCCTGAAGATATATACTAATGTTTAAGGGGGAATAAAAATGAAATCCTTTTATTTTCACTGTGAATAACTGTAAAAATCTACTATTAATACAGGGGGTCATTCACAATGTTTTAAGAAGTTTCTTTAGTAAAGGCTATTTTGGTTTTTATACTCAAGAGAGTGAAGGACAGAAATGTTTAAATATGATCATTTTCCAAACGAAATCTTGAGGGATTTCCTTCAAATGCTACTGACATCTGGTAAACTCAAGTGGGCAAATACTCAGAACCTATGAATGATGATCAATGTGAATTTTGAAAATGTCATTCAACCTCCTCGGCTTGTATGAGGATGTTCCTATTACAGCCTCTTCTTGTTAAGTGGAGAATGAACAGAGATTCTGTTTTAAAGAAAATGTGACAGGTATAAATGAAAGGAAAGCAATTATCAGCTAATAGACTTCGAGCTTGTTTTAAGTTCTGCATTCTGAAGCTGAAAGAAAGCTGGGAAAAGAGATTGAAAAGCAGAAGACAAGCTTAATAAATCATATTAATTGAAAGAATTTCAGCAATATAAAAGGGGAAGAGAATGGACAGTGAGAATTTCATACCACCTTTTTAAGAATCAAGAATTTAACATCTAGGGGTTACAAGAATAATTGAACCTGAAATATTTGAATATGGAAACGAATAAATCTGAGAGATATGCCCTCCATTATGGAAAAAAATCCACATATTTTTCTTTAAAAAATCAGGGTTTAAAATTGAATCCGTCATAATTTAAGACGCTGAAATGGGGGTTGCCACTTCCATAAGATGGGGCAGCCAGCTCCTTAATAGCTAAATAGCAGCATATTCAACCTAGTCTGTCTGATAGAAGTATGGAATTTCACTGCTGCAGGTCAGTGAGAATTTTGTTTAACTTTAAAACATAAGAACTATCCATGGTTCGTTACATGAAAATGTAATAAAATGGTTGTTTCATAATTGGAACAGGGGGGAAAAAATGGATGTTTAAAATGGCAGATTTGTCTACATTAGAAAATCATAAAGGCTAAGACAGGGAAAAAAAAAAAACCAGATCCAAAGATAATAAGCTAAACATTTTGCGAAGAAAAGAGAGAGATGGGTTTGTCCTGTGCCGTGAGTGATGCCTACAGCATCTGCTATGGTTTTGTGAAGCTCAGTGACGGAATTCAAAAATAGAATCCTTAGCTGAACCCATCTAACTCTGCTGGATTCTAGCCAGCTGGAGAACAGGTTACTTCCTTCATATCAGTGTTAGTACACTGATACAAGCTTATGTTACAGCGATTGGAACAAAAATACATGCAAATGTCTCAAAAGCCTGGCATGCTTCAGTCTCCAGGTTATTGCTTCAAATTAGGAAGATGCCAACACTTTGCATTGTTGCTGCTTTCCTCACTTCAGAAATGAAATCTATGCACCGATATACTTATACAGGTGGTGGTGCATGGACATTCTAATGGTACATGGAGACAAGGAAAAGCGAAGGTCAAGAATAGGAATGCCATCTATGATTTCTGGATGAATTTCAAAATGGTTAAAGGAACAGAAACATTGCCCAGGTGAACCCCAGTTCTACTAACGTGATTTTAAAGTCACTGTCAACTAGCAGAGTTTTGAAACTGCAGTCAGTGGTGAATGATGTCAAGCTGCTTTCAAAGACAAGGGAGCAACATGTCATAAGAATCTGGGTGACCCAGCAAATCCATTTTAATATGAATTTGGAATTTTTTTTTAAAGATGAAACTCCATGACAATAGGAGTTAGCAGATGGTTGTCCATTTTCCCATTCTTGTCACCAAAAACGACGTCTGAAATAGTAAAACATGATTGCTTTCTGGAAAGAAAAACTACTTAAGTATACTTTCTCTTTCCCAATCCTATAATGCACTGGAATCTGGAAAGATTTGAAAGTGCCAGAAATGCCTTAGCAGAATCTCCAAGTGCTTTATTTCAGCATCCACAATCTGTTACATGGTCTATATTAAGTAGATATCCTTGAGTATCTTGGAGAGGCAGAATATCCTGGTAGAGCTTAGATCTGAAGCAGCAACAAGAGGAAATAGCACACTGTAAGCAGCATTAGATAGGTTAATGGCAATGAATGCATGTGAGGATAAAAATGTTCTCAAAAGGTTTGGCTTTAAAGCTCATGTAAATTATGTGGAAGAATCAGTTGTGCAATTGGATGCAATCACTTGAGCTGCTACTACTTCAATCTCTCTGTTGACTTCTTGGTGGGTACAGATAGCTCTTTCATTTTTTTTTTCTTTTAACAGCCCTGTAAACCTTTGTATTGGGGTGGAGTTGGGATGACTGAACGGAGCTGAGCATTTACTGGCCAGATGCCCTTCCTGACACCTACGTGAAGCTCACAGTAGATATGTTCTCTTTGCACCCAGAGAGAGAGAAATACCTGCTGCTACCTAGGATCGAACTCACAGCCTTCTGATTGTGAGGGGAGAGATCCACCTCTAGGCCACCATATCACTGAAATAACCCCTTCATATATTGTATCTGCTATTATACTCCTACATATTCCTCTGTAACACTGGGCAAAAATAAATGAAATGGATCTCTGATATGAGCACATGTTGATTAAATTTACCAAATCAGTTCCTGATGCTCTGCAGCTGTTACTTGTATGGATGACTGATATCTCATTCTTTCCATGAAACTAATGGTTCTCAGGCTTTCTCAACATGGTAAATACCAAGATTGCATTTTCATCAGAAATACTCATAAAAACAGAGACCATCAGGTCACCAACTGTAGATAAGTTGGTTGTACTTTTTCTTCATCATTTTACAGCAGATAAGATAGTTTTTGTGAATGGTTTAACGTGCTTGGATCTTATGAGCAGTGAATATTTCTTAAAGTGGGCTGGTTCACTCATTCTAAAAATTAACAGATGGTGAATCATTTACAAGACAAAGAGGCATGCAATTATCTACTGAGGCTATCTATGAAACATTGATAACATACATTCATAAAATCATAAAAACGCAAGGCCATCGGAAAGAAAAAATGTAATTTATTAGGCCACAAGATTACAATATTCAGTTTTATATGGTGAAATATCAATAAACCTCAAAGGAAGACTCAGATAACAGCAAGGGAAGTTAGCTTCTAATTGATCTATTTATATCTTATCTGTGAATTAATTCAAAGAAGTTGGTGTGATACAGTAGGTGGAGCTTGAAACGCTAACTAAAGAAGTTACAAATCCACTTTTGCAATCCATGGGGATACAGTATTTTTGAATTAGTTAATGTAAAGATTTCCTGAGAGATATTATCCAGTCCAGAATCCTGATTTGATAAAGTGTTGGAGATGCAATTCTTCAAGCTTTAATGTTTTGCACCTTTTATCTTATTAAACTCAGAGGCATTTGAAGTAGAATAAGGCAAGGGTAAGGGTAAGGGATTCTCTCTTTTTTCTCTTTTTATCTCTGTTCTGCTTTCCCCTCATGGCAGGATAGATACTTCACCTATCATTCAGTCTACTTGTTATAGAGTTTCTCTTCGTTTTAAATACTGACTAGTGAATGAATTGGAAAATCCCAACCAGGGTTACTTCAGACTTTTCTTTCTAGAAAAACAAACAGGTTGAAGGACTTTCCAAGTTGAACTGTGTGCGCATGTACTGGCCCACCACTTGCACAGCCTGATTCTGAATAAGCCACGGCCCAGTAATAGGTCGTGGCCTACTGCCTGGGGGCCCCTACCCCAGAGTATCTTAGCACAATACTCTAATTTTGTTTCAAGTTAAACAACCGCCTAAACCTTCACAGTTCACATTCCTGTTTCTATCAACTTTCAACAAACTTGCATGCTTGCTATTTCCAGATAGTACTCAGGGTTAAGATTTTAAAACTCCACATTTAAAATTCTATTTCTGAAATCAAACTGTAGGGCTCCATGGTCGCTGACTTACTAATAACAGCTTATTTTAGTTGCCTCATTGCCTTGAATTCAAGAGCAGAATCTTTTGCCTGTCTCAGACCAACTTGTATTATGGGGGGTAGGGTAGAGAGGGTAGATTAGGTGATCATATTACACTAAATATCTTTTGAGTTTTTATAACTTGTTTCCCGTCCAGGCAATTTTTCCTCATTATACGGTAGTACATGTCTCTTTATAGAAATTTTACTTGTATCTTGATTTATTTATATACCCATGTATGTGTCCATGTTCAGGGTTGTACGGATTAGGACATGCATTGACACAAAGTTTATCCTACTTTATTCCTTATGGCTGCTGTTGCTTGAAATTTTGTTTTCAGTTACAATTTTGTAAACATTGAGTTAGAAACGCTAGACAATTCCTTTAGAATTTTGAGTCTTTCTGTAATTTGGTCTTTTAACCTCTAATACGGAGATAATTGCAGAAGGAGAAAAGATGAGACAAACATTGCAGATCGTCACTAACTAAAGTGGACAATTCTAGGTCCCTTGGAAACCTACAGCCTAATTATTCCTATTGGTTTTTTTCTATTAATAGAGAGCCACATGATCAGACATCTGTTTCAGGATTACTTTTCACAGATACAAGAAGAAGAAGAAAACACAGAAGAGCAGATAAAACATTATTCACTGCCAGGGACTAGTGAATGGAAATCTGCAAAGATAAAGAAAGCCATAGGCCGATTATACAAACAGTCCCCGGGTATAAAATCACTTCCATTTTCCATCTTTAACTCAAATTTTAAGCAAGCTGGAATTTGAATTTAGAAATGGACTGCCTATTATTGAAAATGGTGGATGGAATTCTCCTTCCTCAAACTAACAAACTACTAAAGCCATACAACATGCAGCTCTAACAGTTTCTGAAAGAATTGTGTCACTTTAGCAGTTTGTTGGCTTGAGAAAGGATAGTGCTATCCACCATTTTTAGTAATAGCCCCCCCACCCCATTCATATCTAGAGATTATACTCTAGGGCAGGAATTGTCAAATGTTCTTAACCTGGAGAATGAATCAAAACCTAGACTTAGTCAAGTTTTAGTTTAGTTCATTGGGCAACCCTAGAAAGTGGAGTTTATGAGCTGTGATTAAGAATGAAATGCAAATAGCCTGCATTCTGCAGAAGAGGCAATCATGGCAAGATCAGTGGGTATGAAGATGGTTGACAGCAAAGGGCTACAGAAAGCAGACAGCAGGTTCAATGGATACTGAAATGTTATAGAGTTATACAAGAACATGAAATGGGAGTGAAGTAAAAATTAAAATTTGCTTGGAATTCCTAATAAAACTAAGCATACCAATTCTTATTTTTTAAAAAATAAACATACAAATATATTAAAACAGTGATGGGTTACGAACGAAAGGGTCATATTTTGAAAACCAATGCTTTCATTATGCCTTGCTGGCAGCTGTCCACTCTTTTAATGAAGGTGGGTTAGGGCACAGCAAAATAATTGGATATTTATAGCTTAAATAAATCTTCCATACATGTACATGTTCAAAAGGTCTCTTAGTTTATGATAAATATATTTCTTGGTAAATAATTTTCACTTGTCTTTCTCTTATATGCAAATTGTTCAAATGATATATCTATCCATTTTTGTATAAGCAAACATGTTAACTTCAGTCCAACAAAGGATTAAGAATATTTTATACCGCTTGGACTATAGTCATTTAATTTAGTTTCTGTCACTTTGCATAACCTTTCCTATTATGTTGTCAGTTGGGGAAATATAACTGAGGAATTGCACTGAAGAATTGCTGTGTACCCCTCAACATTTTGTTTAACATAATTGTTATATTTAAATTAGAACAGTTCCTCTGTTTCACAGTTCTGCCTTTAAAAAATGGTTGTATATATCTGCAGGGTTAAAACACAGCTTATATACTTTGAGCTTTAACCAACCAAGAACTAAGGAGAACTTTCCTGACAGAGCAATTAATCAGTGGAACGACTTGCCTCCATAAGTTGTGGGTGCTTCAACACTGAAGGTCTTTAAAAAGAGATTGGACAACCATTTGCCTGAAGTGGTATAAGGTTTCCTGCTTGAGCAAGGGGTTGGACTAGTAGATCTCCAAGGTCCCTTCCAATTCTGTTATTCTATTATTCTCTTACACAGCAACCAAAGCTGATTGCTTATACTATGGATATTGTATCGGCATATCTGCAATATCACTCCAACATAACCATGTTGCTAAGCTGATTTACAATATAGCATAAAGATCTCCTCGTAGGGATCCCCATTTCATCCAGCCTGATCCTAATTATAGAAAGAATTGGAGACTTGTACATCTCTGCATTTTGTTGAGTCCCAGATCTCCTGAACGCATGCTAATATGGCCAGAGATCAAGGATGTAGGATTTTGTTTAGGACAGCAACATCCTAGGACTATAAGCCAGATCTAATGAGAACCTGTATTCCTCTTAGGCATTCCCATTTTAAGAAAAATACAAGTTAATGCTCTCTTTGATATATGGTTGTGATGTAGCACAGAAAAACCCAGGCCTGAGGGCTGAAGACCCAAATCCACACCCTCTTGCCAGGGTTGAGTTGAAGCCAGATTTTCCCCACCCAGACCCTTGTAGCCTCCAAGTTCTCAGCCAACGCTATAACAACATCATCTGCATAGCTAGGGCTGGAGTTATATATTGCAGGAGCCTAGAGCTCAATCTCTCCTCCGCACCTACACTGAATGGAACCAGTCACCAGGGAAGGAGGAGAACTACTTCAAAATAATACCTCCCACTCCCAAATCTCAAAGCTGGTCCAGAAGGATGCCAAGGTTGATGGTATTAAAAGCTGCTGAAGGATCTAGAAGGGTCAAAATGGCCAACTCTCTGAAGACTACCTGCAAATATGATTAATGCTGTTTCAATGCTGTTCCCTGTTCTGAACCCAGGCTGAAAAGAGTCCAGATAATCTCCTTCATCCAGGGCCCTTTGAAACTGATACTCAACCACTCACTCAACAAGGTTCCCTAAAATGAGAAGGCTTAAAACTGGACAAAAGTTGCCTAGCATTGTTGGGGCCAAGGATGGCCTTTTGAGAAGGGGGCACACTATCATCTCCTTCAAGGCAGGTGGTACCATCCCATCACTGCTTGAACCTAACCACATGCCAACTCCTGGGAGGCCTTAACCAACCAGGAGGGGCATGAAACCAGAATACAGATGACCAAGCTTAAAGCCACAAGAACCTTGCCCATTTACTTGGGATCAACTATCTCAAACCCCTCCCAGATACAAGGTTAAGGCAAGTTTCATTCATTGCCAAAGGGTCTGCCCAGCTAGAGTCTACCTCTAAGCAAATTTGACTTTATCTGATAGATGCCAAGAATATTCCTTGCAGCAGTCTTCTGGGAATTTTCTGGCTCCTCTTAATTCAAGAGGGACCTGATCACCTGAAACAGGGCTGCTGGATAGCTATCTGCAGATACAATAAGATCAGATAAGTAAGTACACTTTGGAGCCTTTATCTCCATAAGGTAGGTTCTTACCTATGCTTGATTGTTCTTGCTCTTTGTCTTCCTCCAGTGGCACTCTGGACATTTCTTGTGCTATTTCATCTCTTGAACCTGCTTGCTAAACTTTGATGCTAAACTTTTGATTGTTCTTGCTCTTTGTCTTCCTCCAATGGCACTCTGGACATTTCTTGTGCTACTTCATCTCTTGAACCTGCTTGCTAAATCTTGATGTTCTACAAGATCCACATACACAGAGAGTCCATATATGCACAAAGAAATCCAGGGCCTGCATCAGTTGCTCGTTCCAAGCTACAACAAGGGCATCCATCAAACCATGTGCCAAAGCTTTAGCTAAAACCCCAGGTTCCTTCTGAAACTCCAGGGGATCCATTCAGTTCCCACTGTTGATTGGACGCTTTTCACTTTTGTCTGAAAACTGTATTTCCCTGTGTGGACACATGATACTTTCATCAATACACGTTGAAAGTTATCAGGCACAAAAGTGTGATGGACCAAAAAGGCAACTGTTTATTCTTGCACTTAATCATGTGTAAGACTTTTCACTCAAATACTCTTAGTTTTTTGCTTGTATGTTCTTGGTGAATCTGACAAATGATTAGTCTTTTTTTGTTAAAATCTATTTATATTTTTATTGTGGCAAGACAATTATCTCCTTTGGAGAGCAATCAGGCATGCATTTGGCATTCACCCCCCAGGCAGATATAATAAGCAATTGGAAAATGTCTAATTCAAAAGAGAGATGCAGTCCATAAATTTCCAGAGCAACAGAAACACTTACACTAAATTAGTATAAAGTTTAAATATTCCATTCAGTTTGCCGTTCCTCAAGTACACATAAACAATATTGATGTAACAGAAAATGTAGGTGTGATGTATGTAAAAAAAGATTTCATGCAGAATACAACATAATTTTGAAGAAATACACAACCAACATGCAAAGTAAACAGGTAAAATTTAAACAGGCCAAACTTACCTATACAAAGTTCCTTATTGATGAACACACACATACACACACACACACACACACACATATATATCTCTTTACTGGTATACGTATATGTATATGTACACACACACACATAAATAAACACCCCTTTATTTCCTTTTTGATACAACAAAGGTCTCAGATCGAGTACAGTAACATAAGAGATGTATCTAGTTTTTGTATCATGTTAAACCAGAATTTGACCATGTTTGTTTCACAGTGTATAACTGGCTATAGTATAATCAGTTAGAAGCAATCCTAGAGGTCATTTAGTCTAAAGGCCTGTTCAGTGCAGAATGTACTAAAATATCTCTGACCATGTACTTCTGACCCAAAGTACCATCTAACTTTTGGATGTTGCTAAGCTTACAAGCCATAGTTTATAAACCAAGTAGCTGAACTCATGTATTGTAATGAGAACAACATAACAAAACTAAATACAGCAGTGTGATGAGCAAACCCACCTATACTATGGTTTTGGCTTACTGCAATCTGCAAATCTAGCCTTGGTGTTGAAGTAAGATTTGGTATCCATCCTAATTCAACCTGCTTTTGGAAGTAATTCTCTGTTTGTATTTGTATGTTTGTGTGTGTTCATGTGTGTGTGTATGTGTGTGTGAGACAAGGGGCATGCTTTATTGGGCTTTATTGTTTTCTTCTTCAGGCAACATGCCTGAACTGCTATCATTTCTACTTTATAGTTCCTCAAAGGCATTTGAAGACTGGCCACGCCCATGCCCGGTTTAACAAAGAGGAAAAAAGTCACAATAAGACCCTTGGTGGCGCAGTGGTTAGAGAGCTTGTAATTAGCACCAGCTGCCTGCAATTTAGCAAGTTCAAATCCCACCAG
>JANHJO010010680.1:85268-95577 GCA_032468235.1 Pseudoxyrhopus heterurus
GAGTATTGAGTTGATGTTGCATCATTCACCTAATGACAGAGTAGGATAATTACTGTATTATCTGATTGGTTTGTTCTTTCAGTAATGTGCTGAAGTGGAAGACGGTAACCACAGTTAATTCTCTCACTACTCTCTCACTACTCTCTCGTTAATTCTCGCTCTATTCTCTGTTCACTGTTTGATGTTTGGTGGGAGGTTGGTGTTGGTTTGCTCTATGTTGCCCTTTCCTTCTTAATTGAGAGGGAATATGAACCCATGCAGGGGTTCCAAACGTGTGTAAGTAGCGTACTGTTTGGTTTGCGTACTGTTTTGCAACCTGTATTGGACTAATTTTTCCATGACTGAAGAAGACTGGTAAGAAGACAAAGATTATACTGCTTAAACCCTGAAACAATGTTTGACTACCTGCAAATTCAGCTCATAGTTCTAAAATGATTGAGTGAAACTATATTCACACATCACACTAAGGCATGCTTTATTTCATCATGAGTTATTGAATATGTCATTTTTAGTAGCAGTGTCTGCCCAATGTGCTAATCATAAATTATTTTTTATAAGCCACAATAGTTGGTCCATGCAGCATTCTTTTTAAAAAAAAACTACATTAGGGCTTAATGGTGATATATGAATTAATGAAGTCTAAATTTTACGTGCAGTTTGACTTTGCCTTTTTCAAGATAGCGAAAACAAAGCCAAATCAAAATAGAAACAGTGAATAGGATTTGATGCTCTGTTCCAAATAAACTCAAACTGTAAGTTCAAATGAATATCATTCCATTCCTGAAAACTATTGAATAAAATTATTTTCATCTTGCTTTTTCTCCTTTGTTTTTTCTTTTTCCTGTTTTTTTTAAAATCAACAATAGCATACCGGTATTTCAATTAAAAAAAAACCCTGTTGTATTCCTTTTCAGCTCTGCTCTGTATCATTTAAAACCCAGTAATGATCATGGTAAATGTATAGAATGCATTTAAATGCCTTCGAAAGAAAGAAAGAAAGAAAGAAAGAAAGAAAGAAAGAAAGAAAGAAAGAAAGAAAGAAAGAAAGAAAAAGAAAGAAAGAAAGAAAGAAAGAAGAAAGAAGTTGTAATTCATAGAAAAGGCAAAGAAAGTATGCCAAACAAAAATATAGTCTCAGGCTGTAGGCAAAGGGATGTACACTCATTCCTGTTCATTACAGGGTCAAGTCAACAATCGTTGCTTCAGTGTACATAATGGAAAGAAATAAACTGATGATTACAGTGTTTACAGCTGAGAGGAATGTGATGAAAAGGAAATTATTTTTAAAAAGAATCAATTAATAATAAAGGACATATGGTGGAGGGAAAAAAACAGGGATAAAGATGAATAAATATTTGATTATAAAAAAATAGAAACTGCACGCTAAATATAGTCTCAGGCAAATGTAAAATATTAAGTACCAATACAATACTAATGCTTATTGTAGCCATCCCATTTTAAATTTATGGCCAAGGCTGGCAATGCAGCAGGTTTGTGTAGTTTGACAGATGAGAGAAGAGATGGGATATGCTATTTTTTCAACCTACTCCTCCCATTTCAATTTCTTTTATTTCCATCTTTCTACCCGTATAGTTTGGAGGCTAAAACTGTAGCACAGAAACTATTCCACAGTTTATAGAACTGACCTGTCCAACAGCTCCCTAAGAAATACACTTAATTCTGATGAACCCTAAACCAGAGTATGGTTTAGTGCAATATAGACCCCATAATGGAAAGTATGGTCCAACAGACCTGGTCCCTTAGCTCAAGGAACTGCAGTGTGTCCATAAACGGCAGATAGTCAAAGAGCCTGCAGATATGAAGATAATGACTCCAGCTCACTGAACTTTAAAAGCTCTGGCTGAGACTATTAAAAATCACAATGAAGCATTGACTCCTTCAGCAAGAGAAGGACTAGGGGTGACATGATTGCAGTCTTTTAATAATTGAGAAGCTGCCACAGAAAAGAGTGGATTGACCTATTCTTCAAAGCACCAGAGGGCAGGAGAAATACTAATGGGTGGAGACTCTTTAAAGAGAGATCCAATCTAGAATTAAGGAGAAATTTCCTAACAGCAAGCACAATTAATCAGTAGAACGGCTTGCCTCCAGAAGTTGCTCAATCACTGGAGATTTTCAAGAAAAGATTGAACAACCATTAGTCCAGAATGGTATAACATCTCCTGCTCAAGCAGGGGGTTGGACTAGAAGACCTTCGAGGTTTCTTCCAACTCTGTTATTTTATATTCTATCATCTGTATTCTATCATCTGTGACATAAGCAGGATATGACCACAGTCCGTGAGTAGCAGTGTCAGCAGGATATGGTAAACTCTGGGGTAAGGCAGTTCTACAAAATGCCACAGAAGTCCAAAGATGGGTGTGTGACAAGATGTGTATGGACTAAAAGTCCAAACCCCTCTTCTTTGGTGCAGAGAGTGGTCCAATCATCACTAGCACTAGAGAAGATGAAATACATCAGATGGGCTCATCACAAGGAAGTCATAATAAGGTTGTAGCAACTCTCTGAGCTGAAACACCATGAGAAAAAAGTCAAACTGCTTCTTCACATATGCCACAACTAATGGAAAAATGTTCATCATGCCAAGACAGAATGCTGGGTTGCCAAAAGATGAGACTTCCCAGTCTGGAGGTAATTATTTGGCTACTGGGGAAGACAAACAGTTTTATCAAGGCAGTACGACATGAATGGATCAAAGTTTTTGGGAAGTCCAGGTGCTGACGTTGGCAGAATTAAAAAAAGCTGAAGGGTTATTAAAACGCTTTGGATGAGAACATGGAACATCTACAATATGAACCAAAGAAAGCTGGATGTGGTTAAGGCATAAATGACCTGAACTGGGATAGAAATTCTAGGAGTAAGTGGTTTAAAGTGGTCAGCACTGGGACATTCAAATGTTTCTATTCTGGAAATGAAACTCACAGAAAAAAAATGAAGCAGTGCTTATTGTCCCAAAAGATATGCATATGCATATGTAATGTAATTAATGTAACCCAATCAGGGACAGATTAACGATCATTCTAAAAATAAAATCAAAAGAGGGAAAAATCAGACTTTCCTTGAACATCAAGAAAACCCAGTTTATGTCCATTGTAAAAGAATTTAAGATCAATAATGATGGAAGTAGTTGACAGCTAGGTCCAAAATTGAGAAGGATGGCAGATTTGCAGAAAAGATTCAGAGATAAGGAGCAGTGGGCAAAAAGGCATTGGGAAATTCATGAAAAACAAACATTTCAAGACACAAGCTAGAATGGTATCATGATGCATGAAGGTGAGGGATGCACTCTGCCCAAGAACAAAAGAAAGAGCTTCTTTGAGCTTTGATGCTGGACAAGTCTGCTTTGCATTTGTTGGACAACCAAGAAGACTAACCATTCAGTTCTACAGGAAATCAATCCAGAATGCTCATTAAAGAAACAGTGCATCTGTGGAAAAGATAAAAATGCTGGTCAAGGTTAATGGAGGGAGAAGAAGTTGACAATGCAGGAGGTAGATACATAAGTCACAGAAATGCAACTGCAAGAATTGTGCAATGCAGTTAGGAACAGGACGTCTTTGAGGATTTTAATCCATCCAGTCACCAGGAATTGTTTATGACTGAATAGGGCATAACAACAACAACTACAAACACAGCAGCATAACAAGTCAAATAGATCAAGGGAGAATGCCAGATTTGAAAATGTCAGGGCCAGAAAGCATTGTGACCTTTGGAAATATTAGATAATGTTATTAGTGTGCTACTAATAATAGCAGTTTGCAGTAATAAATGTTGTTTGAGATTCATATCATGCCATATTGCCATATGAGACAGGCAGGATGAAATTGTTCAATAATGGGAGGAAAATAAAATAAATGTTTTCTGGTGTATACTGTAAATTATGAAACAGCATGCGTACTTAGATATTTATTTAACAAAATTGCAGAAATAATTACTTCTTTATTCATGTGACAGATTGAAACAAAGTAAACACTGTAATTTTTAGCAGGTAAATGTGGATAGGACTGTAATCAAATCCAGATAAATATAGATTTTGGTCAGTTTATTTTACTTTTTTGGACATACCACAGAGACATTTCCCAAACAGTGGGATTTTATTTCCTTGTATTCAGTTGACAGTTTCATTTAGAAAATATGAAAATTTTAATTACAATAGTAAAAGCACAAACAAAAGTCACAGAGAAAAAGAGATAGAAAGGAAAGAAAAAGAAAAGAAGAAAAAGAAGAAACTAAGAAAAAGGAAAAGAAAAGAAATCTTTAAAGAAGTGGCTTCCAATCTTCAACCCAACAAGTAGAAAATAACTTAATAACTCTTCATCACCTATAAGGTTATAGACAAATATCTCTTTTTCCTATAACCCATATTTTATCTCTATGCAAATCCATAAATCAACAACTTTTCCTGGTATCAGCAAAAAAGTCCATGAAGGTTCCCAGAGCTTTACAGAAACATGTCTTATTTTAATCTTGGTTAAACAAACCAACTTTATATTCCTTCCTTTTACTTCTGACAATCTTGATCTTTAATTTGTTCAGCTGTTGCCATAGAATTTGATCTGTCATCAAGATCCCCCCCCCCATTTTAAAGGCTTCTTTGGGACTTCAGCAAGCCTCTTTTGTAACACCCAGAAATCCTTGTCTAGGTCATTCTTTTGGGTTATAATTTGTATTTCCACTTTAATCTTAAAAGTTTTAACCAACCTCTTTTGTGTATCCAATAGAAAGTCCTTATCAGGTCATCTTCTTGGCATGTCATTTGTATTTCTACATTAGCTATTTTCTCTGCCTTATAATCCACATGTTTTTTTAAATCATCCAGTAGTTGTACATTAGGCAAAATTTATTTCACACCTTTCATTCCTTCGCTAAGATCTTTGGACATCATGTAACATAGAAGCAGACATTTCTGGCTCTACTATATACTACTAAACTCTTAGTGTTAGCTGAAATGATGCATCATTGGGTAATATTTTTTTAATCAAGGTCTTTCAAATGTGGTAACTTAAAGAATGTGTCCCAAATCTGGAATCCTTTAGAATTGAAATTTCAAGGGTCTTCAGACCAATTATATTCACAACCTGTGATTGCTGCAATGCTGCTGTGGTAAGCTGATGTCACATGATCATGATTTTTGAATGTTCCCTACAATTTCCCACTGGCAAAGTCAATGGGGAAGCTATCAGGCAGTCAGAAATTACTTGCATTTTTGCATGTCTGTGATGATTTTGTTTATCATTTTAGTTAAGTAAATATTGACAGTTTTATCCAATGGGCTATAGCCGTGGTTGCAAACCTATGGCACGTGTGCCACAGGTGGCACCCAGAGCCCTCTCTGTGGGCACGCGCGCCATCACCCCAGCTCTATGGGTCGCACAGCATCACAAGTGAATAGCTCTATGGGATTGTAGCTCTATGGGTCTGACACTGGTCTCTCATCAGCTCAGCACTATTTTTACTATTTTTAGGAGACACAGACCCCCTGAGGGGTGCTAGGGCTGTCTTACCCCCACAGTGTTTGTTCCCAGAGGGTAAGTTATCTGTGTACCAAGTTTGGTTAAAATTGGTCGAGCTGTTCAAGAATGTATATGGAACATACATACACACCCAGATCCATATATATATATATGTGTGTGTGTGTGTGTGTGTGTGTGTGTGTGTGTGTGTGTGTAATAGATTTCCAAGACCTTATAGTAAAAGCCCAAATATTCCAAATTTGTCTGGTCCCTTAATTTGTTTATAACTTTCTTGGATTAAAACCTTGTTTGGCTTTTTGCCACTTATTTTCAATTCCTTAAATTTCTAAGCTTAAACTTAATTTTTCTTTTGTTCAAGAATAAAGGTAAACTCACAGGTGGCACCTCAAACTTGTTGTTCCAATGATCTCTAAATATAGTAGCCTTTTGATAATTAATTAGGCAATTTCCAAAAGTGATTAGAAAGTGAGATTAACAAACCCAGTGTCCTTCAAAAAGCTCCACCGTGACTGTAAACATGATGGCTTTCCTTCGTTTCCAGGCATTCCATGGCAAACCCATGAGAGCTGCTATGTTGCAGTCTCCCTGTGAGGGGCAGACATCTGGGGCACATGTGGGCAATCTCCCAGCTTCTTTTTACCTGGAAGGTTCCAAGGAAGCAGTCTACTCTCTAGTTCTTCAGTCTTTGCTGCAGTCATCATTTCTACTCTTTCAGTTCTTTATACCCTCCTTAGAAGTCTGTTCAAATGACAATTTTCTGTCCACTGCAGCACTTCAAAATGATATTTGGTTTGCCAGTGCTGGAACAATTTTGATTATAATATGAGTCCTAGTGACATATGAGGGATTATATTCAAATGGAAAACAATTGATTGTGCTGAGTTAGAGTGGGAGAAAAAGAATATTTTCTTTGTGAGAAAAGGAATATTTCACCTTGGGCTCTGTCCCTGTCCTGTATACCTTAATAAAGTAAACCAAAGTCTCTTTTGAGTAAAGCTTGCTTCCCAATGACTTAATACATGTATCCATGTAATCTTATCTGTACAAGTAGTCCTCAATTTACAACCACAATTGAGTCCAAAATTTATGTAAACCATCCAAGTCCAAGCCAGGCCTGGCCCTGCTTAACTTCTAAAAGCAGGCAATGGGTCACCAGATATGCCACCTGGTCATTGGGAAAGAAACCTTCTGTTTGCTGCACTGTGTCAGGCTGGGCTTCCTCATCTACTTCAACTGGAATCCCATTTATGTATGTTCTGTATGGAAAGCTGTCACTGAAATGAATGAAAGATTCACTGTTTTCCTCTGGAATGAAAATCTGGGGGATCTGGCTGCCAGTGGAGCCAGAACCCCCAGATTTTTGAAGAGGCAACTTGCTCAGGGTTTTGGAACTAATTTTGATTTTTTTAACCAATTACATATAAGGGAAAATAGGATCATGCCCTTTTTTAAGGTCTGTGGGGGATGTTTAAAGCAATTGACACTATCAACTGACATTTTTTGACTTGTTTTCACATTATAAAAATGAGATAGAATCTTAAACTAAATAAAAATGATACATGCTGGTTATACATTTGAAAATTGAATATTTCCACCTGCTAACATGAGAACTGCAACTGGAATAGTTTCAAGATCTTATATAGTCAGTTATGCATAGGAACAGGATGTACAGTTCCTACACAACTGCCGTTTCTAAGCATGCCATTAGAGTTGTTCATCTGATTCAGTTTACACAGTAAATATGTATCAAGAATGACTCAGTGATGTCTATTTGAACCCTAAAGCTAAACAGGACAGTGATGAAAATGTTCTTCTCTGATGTTCTTTAAAAAAAAAGGAAAGGCATGCCTGGAAAAGAAAAGGGGCATAGCAATATTTTCCTTGGAAAAACGGGAAATCCCTGAAAGTTGATGTATAGAAAGTTTACTAGGCATGCTGTTTTGTGTGAAATGTGCATACCTATGAATACATATACAGATAGTAGATTTTTGGTGAACCAGAGGTTGGTACTACATTCAGCTCTTTTGCATTTCCTTACATATACATATAATTATTATACATTACATTATTATATTATATTATTACATTACATTATTATTATTATATTACATCATTATTATACTGTATATATTACATTATACATCATAAGGATTAAACATATATAACCCTGCTCATCTAGTAGTTCAAAAGCATGCAGATCCAAGTAGATAAATAGGTACCACTTCAGTGGGAAGGTAATAGCATACTGTGCACCTTTGGCATATAGCCATGCTGGCCACATGACCACGGAAATCATCTTCGGACCACACTGGCTCCTTTGGCCAAGAAATGGAAGTGAGCATGTCCCCTAAAGTCAGACATGGGTGAACAGGGAAACCTTTACCTTATATATACATAAGGTCATATCCGTTTCTTTGTCACCCCTTTTTCATCAGCATATATATTTGAAGATTCTACACTTCTCGGATAAATATCTTATCCCATTTTAGAAGTAGGTTCAAGAATACTCGTTTCCTAAATAAGGGGATAATATATAAACCACCTCTCATTGATCTGTGTAGCTCAATATTATGATCAATATTTAGATTTAGCACATGGTCTGATTAATAATGAGTTTGGTTTATGTGCTATGTTAATCCAAAATCAAACCAATTATATCATAGTAGAGTCTTATGAACTAAGCTGGCTATTGATTGAGAGCTGTTGTCCAGAATTTCAAGCCTGTTTTTTTCCTAGTCCCTACTTAGAGATTGAACCCTGGACCTTTCTCATTCTGAGTTCTTTGCTGTATTCTGAATGTTTAGTTATAGCTGTTCCACAATTTCCCCCTTTCAATGCTTTTATTTATTTTCCTGAATATTAGAAATGTTATTAGAAACAATATCTTATTCTGCAGAGAGTTCTGCCAGGAAAGAACTGTAGTGTAGAAAAATTAGTGCTTAATTGTCCCCCAGGACCTCAACATTTTGTTGCCTAAAGCAAAAAGTAAAAATTTGCTCTTTCTTATTCCATATATAAAAGCCAACTCAAGTGACAGCTGATTCTTCCTTAAATGTTGGCTTAAGCCTCTTACTTGTAAGATGTGCATGTAAGATGAGACCCATGTTAGCCTGTTGTGGCAAAATATCAGAGCAGATCACCAAAGTTTATTCCTTTTAATAATATTTCTTAGTCAGAAAAAAATGCTACCGGGCTTCTTCTGATGATTTTTTTTTTTTTGCCATGAAACAGTATCCTGAGTGACATGTAAAGAGAAATCCACCATTGCAGATGACCATGGCAAACTGAAATTGGGTCAAAATATCGGCACAGGCATGTCAAGATGCGAACCCTGCCCTTATACCCAATGTCTGATACAAGTATGTTGGTTTTCTGGGCCCCTCTCCCCCTTCGTCAACCATGTCAAGTGTTCAACACATCACAACTGCCTCATTGGATACCATGCCTAATGGGTGGGCCAGGACTGGACATATTTTATCTCTAATAGCAGCTGCACCTCTGGACAAAGCTGCCTTTCACTTCCCTTACATAAACAGAAAGGACCGAAGTAAAAAAGAAACACCCAAATTTTATTCAGTGAGAAAGTGAGTTATGGCCTTGGGAGCTATTAGTTTAGATGACAGCCCTTTGGTCCAGATGGGAATTATGAATATCAATTGTAGGACAACAACAGCAAGAGAGGCTTTTATGTTAAATGTTTATTGATACGGGCTAGAGGTTCCCCATAGATCATTATAAAGTACAATCCTGGATTAAATTAAAGTGGGGACAGGCAAAGGGTTAGATTTCAATTCTTTGGGACATCAGCCCTCTTCTTTTGCACTGTGCTCAAGCAGAACATCTACACATAGTAAAATGTGAGTATTAAAAATACCTTTCTGAGCTATCTCCAGATACCTTTGGAGTTATCCAAGTTATCCAATTAATGATTAATTAGACAGTAATATTGTCTGACAACAGTAATTCAGAAAGATAATGCAGATTTTTTCATACACAACTTTATGTTAAGGGGAATTTATGAATAAATCGCAACACTGCTGACACAAACTAGAGTACCCCTCGGTTACTTTTTCTCATGCCAATTTATTGGTAGATATAACTTTCAGGTTTGACTGGTTGGAAGCTACTGTGATCAGATTCCTATTTTATGCCAACAGTGACAGCTATTATCAAGGTGAAGTCAGTGTGAAAAGATGGTTATTATCATGACAAGCAGAGACTTCTCTTTTTACAAACTATGCTTGTGTCTGTGTGTCTGTCTGAGTCCCTGTATGTAAGTAAAAAGTAATATCTTTCAGGAATAACTTGTAGCAAAATCTTCCTTTGTAAAGAAGGAGCCATTTCTGAAATGTTATCTTCACTTTGGGAGCAATGAAAGAGCAGATATCAAAGGAAGCTTGGTAGATGTTAATGAGGAAAAAGTGCTGAGATGTTGTGATATCAAAGCCAAGATTCATTGGAGCATGAGGGTCACAGAGAACAACATGGCATGCACAGAAATACCATCTAAAATTTACATGCACTTTGACTCTTTCAGAGAAGCAAAGAAAGAGAGATAATTTTTATGCAAAGAGATAATTCCGAAGTGGGACTGGTTCATAGGTTCAGAACAATTATAGCAATAGCACTGTATTTATATACCGCCTATCAGGGCTTGCAACCCTCTCTAAGTGGTTTACAATGTCGGTATATTGCCCCCAACAATCTGGGTTCTCATTTTACCTACCTCGGAAGGATGAAAGGCTGAGTCGACCTTGGAGCTGGTGGGATTCGATCAGCCAAACTGCTGATCTGCAGTACTGTGTTCTTAACCA
>JANHJO010010680.1:95677-106941 GCA_032468235.1 Pseudoxyrhopus heterurus
GAGTCAACCTTGGAGCTGGTGGGATTCGATCAGCCAAACTGCTGATCTGCAGTACTGTATTCTTAACCACTGAGCCACTGCAGCTCCTAATTATTCAGGAAAATATAAAATATCATAAAGAAAGGGAGGAAGACAAAAGAAAAACTCAACCTACAAATTGCAAGCCCCTAAGGACCTCAAACAAAATGCTGTAAAGTTAAACTAAAGGGTTGCTGGTATAAAATTCATTTGTTCCAAACAAATGTTCTCTAGAGCAGATAATGAGTCTTCACAATAATTCATGACAGTGAAAGCATACTGCTCAATGATTCTTCTATGGCAGTGTTTCCTTATGAGGGGAATTCTGTGTAGTCATATACCATAATGCAATCATTGTTTTAATCCACTGAGTGTGAGGCATGCATGACAAACACATTTCTTTCTGCAAATTGCCCACTGGTTTGACTCTCCATGTGGTCGATGACAAACTGCAGTATGGGGGATTGCTCTTGGAGTGTTATCTTGCATTTCTCTTGAGGTGTATGATAGGAACCGTCCAGCTTAATAGTGTGGATCCTGTGTTTGGATCAGTGGATATGTTTCATTTCTGTTCTTCTTCCCTAAGTGCTGTCACTGAAAACATAACCAACTTTCTCTTTTGTAAAAACTATACTTTGGGGAAGCAACTAACCTTTAGTAAAATTTGCAAATCTAGCCACATGAAAAGATCTTTAAAAACATAACCAAGGCTGATAATGAATGCCATGACTGCTATTGGAATCTTTGTGTTCACTGAGCTATAGGAAAACAACATTTTAAAATTCAGGAAATTTAAGACTTCAGCAAATTGGTCCCCTCAGATTAATTCGTCCTCTGTATTTCCCAGTAGATATAGTTGTGTTGTCCATGCTATGGCAATTATAGAAGTTGAAGTGTAACACATATGGTGGCTTTATTTTAAGAAACTGTCATTTTCATATGTAGCTGTGGGTTATAATCCACTGAAAGTGTTATTGAGGTTGACTATGCCATGAGGTAACCTTTTGAACATTACTGCAGTGTTGAATACTGCATCCATGACATCTTTCTTTTGATGTCATTCCAGGAGCTGTCAAGAAAGAATCAATTATGCTATACAATAAAAGCAACCCTACCATCCCATCACTAAGAATATTACTGCAAGATTGTGATCATTTTTGTTATGAGGATCTAGATTGTGGGGGCAATATGCAAATAATGCTGACATTGTAAATTGCCCAGAGAATGCTGTAAAGCAATATGGGGCGGTATATAGGTCTAAATGCTATTGCTATTAGTTCCAGTTAACAACATATTTCCTGGGGTTGTTGCATCAGATGTTTTTCCAAAACTATTCTGAAAAGGCAAACCCATATAGGAGAATTTATATTCTTTTTGTTTCAAAACTGTACAGAGAGATCATCGAAGGAATTTTTAGACAGCTTTATTTTTTATCACTTCATTTTAATGTCTTATCGATTCTGGTTGATGACTTCAACATGTTAATCATGTTGTTGTTTTACCAGCAATTTCCTACCACTGAGAATTGGCCTTCTGGAAAAATACATAAACAATGTCTCAGTGACATCCTTCTCTTGAACTTGCTGTGTGTGTACTGAACATATTGTACCTAATGCACAAGGGAATAGCTCATAAACTGGTATATCTAGAAATAACAAATATATATGTTTGATAAACAAAAAACAAATTGTTGAAAGCACTGTACATGCTAAAGTAGAGGAAGCAGGACAAATACATCATAAGCTTACTAATATCCATAATCACCCAATAAAGAGATCCACAGTTTGAGGAAAGCTAGTGCAAACAATGAAGTCAAGTTTATTATCTTTCCCCCAGGTGCCAATAAAACAGAAGAGAGTGCAGCCTGCAAGCTCTATTTGTCCTAAATTTAATTTTTTGAGTTTCCCAGGGAACCTTTCATGGTATGCTGTCAAAATGCAGTAGCAGTTGAGTCTGGTTTCATCATGATATGCTATGTGGACTGTTACCAGCATATGATCTAAGGATGGAGTGCTTATTTATTTATTTAATTATATTTGTATGCCGCCCAACTCCCGAGGGACTCTGAATATGAATATTGTTGTAACAATTTCTGAAAGAGTGAGCCATTCAGGGTACCTAAATCAAGTTTTGTAATGGTGCATGGAAATTACCTTGGGAAAAAGATGATTTTTAACCCTAATCTTAACCCCAATCCCTAGACAACTGTCATACAAACAGCAGCTAAGTCCACTAATGGAAAAGATTCTATTAGTGTAACCTCTCAATAAAGATAGAGCTGGTACTTCTGGTTGTGCTTTTTGTATGGATTGCCTCACAAGACTGACTAGTTTTGTGAAATGTTTATGTCAGTCTTTTAAATTTGATGGGATGGGATGGGATGGGATGTCATGTGATAGAACAGAACAGAACAGAACAGAACAGAACAGAACAGAACAGAACAGAACAGCTTTGTTTGGGCAAGTGTGATTAAACACACAAAGAATTTGTCTCCAGTGTAGAAGCTCTCAGTGTACATGAAAAGCAACAGAACCATCATGATCATGATCATCCCAATAAGAAGGGGAAGTGAAGAAGATAAAGGACAATAAATGATAATACTACAGCCATACCATATGGGTAAATTTTAAGAATGTAAATTGTACAATTCCCTCTGCTATTTTTAGGACCTTCCATGTTGTTCTATACTGCCTTACTGTGACAGTGAGTGTTCTTGGAAGGTATGAATAAGAATGGTGAAAATATACCACAAGTGTCTATACTATTATCAGTTATTCAAGGCATGTCTAGCTAAAGCAGTCAGGTACCTAGATTGGACTGCATTGACATATGAAGATGCTGAAGAGGATCACTTTAGTGACAATGACAAAGCCATCGCTTTATACTATGCGAGAGAAGGCAATGGTAACCCACTTTTTGTGATATTAATAAAACTACATGGATAAATAGTATAAACTGATTGATGATGTAGTGCCAGATGATGGGCCCCTCAGGTCAGATGGCCCTCAATGTGATGTTGAGGAAGATGCTTTTGAGCACTAATGGTGTTTGTGACATGGCTAGATTAAAGCCTTTGGGATATCTAGTTCCTGACAGTGCCATTCAAGAAAAGAAAATCTGAATGTGCAAAGGCAGACTTATAGGGGTAACATGGAATGTAAAAAATGCATACATGAGGAAACCCCAGAAAGCAAAAGACGACATGTATCAAATGCACATTGACATCTTAGGCATAAGCAAATTGAGATGGCGTGCGACCGAACACATTCAGACAGAGGACTGCATTGTTTACTTCTCAGAACAGGAAACACAAGAAGGAACTGTGTCAGGAAGGATATAGCCAATATAGTAGTTAACCACAATGTAGCCAGTGACCAAATAATATCATTAGACTTTGCAGACAATCCTTTAATATGACAATTATCCAAGGTCATGCTCCAACCACTAATGCAGAAGAAAAGGAGGTTGATGGGTTTTATGGGCAAGCTCAATCTGAAATTCAGCAGAACATACAAGCAACAAGATACGCTGTTGTGACCAGAGCTTAGAATTCCAAAGTTGGAAACAGTAAGGAGGAAAACTTGAACCATATCATCTTGGAAACAGAAATGAAGCAAGAGAACAAGGAGTTTTTGGAAATCCGCTTATTTTACATTGTTAAAACAAATGGAGCATACAGAAATCAAATTGATTATACTCTTGGCACAAGGAGGTCGGCATGGGACAACTCAGTGCGGCCAGCTCACCACCACCAGCTCGCCACCGCCAAGTCACCTCTGCCAACTCACCGGCACCAAGTCACAGCAGGACAACCACACAGCCTACTCGCCACTGGGAGAACTCGCCGTGGGTGGCCCAGCGCTTGGTGTCGCAGTTGCGATAGAGGGTGTGAAAATGGGATGTTCCTGGATGCTGCTGGCTCCCCACCACCCACCCTGCCTACTGCTGCCACCACAAAACGGAACTCAGGGTGGTAGCAACAGCAGTGTGTGTGTGTGTGTGTGTGCGCGCGCGTGTGTAAATAGAAAACACCCATTGCATTGCCACTCTGCATTCTGCCCACTCACTCACCCACCTGCCCACCCGACTCTCCCTTTGGCTGCTTGCAGTTGTCCCTGCAGCTAGTTGGCCATGTGGACAGGAGATCAATTCATGAGGGGTTTTTTTCCAGCCAGTGTGATGGATAACAGACAAGAACTTATGGTTTTAGAACTCAAGGTCAAACTCAGGTTGATAACCTATCAGGTCAAACCAGCACAAAACTCTGTATGCCAGCATATCTATTTGACTGTAAAAACATTCCTTACCTCCACTGCTTACAGGTAGTCAATGACTTACCATTCACTTGATGATGCAACATCACCCCTGCAGTCACGTAATTGCAATCTGGATGCTGAAAACCTGTTCACGCTTACAACCAGTCCTCAAACACTTTATGATCATGTGGTTGCCGCTTGCAGTCTTCGCTGCTGTTTTCCCCATCAATGGGGAACCCAGCAGGGAAGATTGTAAGCTGCTGCTGCCCTCTAATCTTTCAGGGCTGGCTGAAAGAGCTGCCAGCCAAGGGGAGCTGAACTCCTTCATGAAGGTTTCACCTCCACTCCTGCACCCACTGAAAGAATTCCCTTCCGTGCACCGAGGGGAGCTAAAATCCTTCAACAGGCAGTTCTTTCAGTCAGCCTCCAGAGACAAGATGGAACTGAAATCCAAACAGCAAGTGGAGAACCAGTGTAGTAAGTTAAGGAGTGTGAAGGTGCCTTAGGTGGGCGGGTGAGGCCTGATGTGATGGAATGTGTACCTGCAGGAGCAGTTGGACAGAATTTGGGCAACACACAGCTATCTTAGAGAGAGACCTGGATTAAGAGATTGTATAAACCTGAGCTGAATAGGGCAGGGAAGAGATTCAGGGTAGCCACATCCTTGAATCTCTCAGGATAGGCTATAAAGTTATAGCTTTAGTTCAGCTAGATTCTGTTCATTAGGTATAAGCAAATAAAGGATTGAACTTGATTGGATTTTGCTGTATCATCTCTGGGCTTGGGGCCTCACATCCTGGGAAGCAGAGCAGAGGCCATGCATGAGTGTCTGTTTGATCATGGGCTGAAAATCCTGCTTGGATTTAGACAGGGAGTATTTTCAGCTCCTAAATGGAGTCTCCCCCCCCACACACACACACCCTGAGGCCTTTCTGAGGCATCGGTGGGTTTTAACAATTCCATGAGATTGCTTAACGACCACAATCAAGAATGCCAGGATTGCAATCATTAAGTAAAGTAGTCATGTGTGCATTTCACTCAACAACCATTTCACTCAATGACTCAGATTCTGGTCCCAATTTTAGACATAAATTGTGCATCTCTAAATTTGTACAAATAATAAAGAAAAGTGGTGCTGCTCTGAATTCACTTACACATACCCCTCTGGTTTAAAGATACCCATTGCCGGTGAAGGAAAAACTGGATGAATAATTATAGCTTTTAAAGTGTCTGTATAAGAAATGGTGGGCTGCAGTGGAGACAAAATATTCATATGCTAAAGGTGCAGTACTTGTTTTAATTTTCAGAGATGTATGATTTTCAGCACTAACACTGATGAACAGCTCCTTGGAATTTCAAAAGGTTGTCTCCTGAAATACACACACTAATGTTGACTTTTATCTAGTGGATATGCATCCAGTAGAATTTCTATGTGTACTGGGAATTAGAAATGAATTTATTGCTTTTAGTGAGCAAGCAATGGAAAAGTGATTGATAAAACAAATAACTAAATTGTGCCAGACTACCTGGTCTCTCATAGCAATCAATGGGAATTTATTTAAATGATTGAAGTATTTACTATTAACTGAGGCACAATCACACAAAAAGAGTTTAGATATGTAGTTGATAGAATAGCATACCAATGATCAACTGAAATTTCAGTAGACCAAAGCCAAACTTTCCCCTCATATTCCATGCAGTATCTGATTATTCTGTTGACTACTAACACTAAATAAACACAACCTAATTTATAGTTGAGTCAGAGTAAATTATGAACTTTTACAGGAAATGCCACTCCATTTTTACCATAGTTTATGATAAGGGGCTTCATAAATTCATATTTCAAACAATTTTGAACTTCGTCAATACCACTACTTGGTATATGTTATTCCCAGGGTTTATGAATTCTTGGAAAGGCACAAGCAAGCCTGACATCATGTGGATGAAATTCATCAGTGCTGTTGTCCTTACATTTCCTGAAGTGGAAATGATCCAGAAATCCATGGATGATGTTTATTGGCTTGAAAAGGTGTGAGGCATTTTGATAATGAAGTAATTAACTAATGGGGGAAAATGGGAAGAAGTAAGGCATTTGCGTTTTATAGAGTTTGCCCTGTGTTTTTCTTTCTTTGAGTAAGATGACGAAACTCTGAAATTGTGCCTTCTTTCTTGAACAAGTACATTATTTCAGCTATATTTTTCTTAGTTCTTACTTTCACATTGAGGTATTATGTTCTTCAATTTTATGGTGAAATAATATATTAGAAGAAACAAGCAAGTGTGATCCTGTAAAAAATGTTTAAAATATACTTTTCCTCTTGGGTTTTCGTGCTGTATATAGCTATACATTTGGGAGAGATGCTTTTGCAGTTAGTGTATGTATGTTCTTATATCAGAACAGGTATTCTAGAATTATTGGTCCCAAACAAGCTCTTTGAAGATCCTATTGTATACAACTAGTAGTCTCAATGGAGATACAGATCCTGTTCTGTATCAAGTGCAGCTTTCAAAATCAATAGAGACCAGATAAGCATCTCAGGGAGGATAGAGTTGGCTCTGCAGAGGAAGTTTCATTGCTAGCTCAAGGCTATGGGCTAACTCAGAGATAATTGCAATAAAAGAAACTGTCTTCATTTCTGTTCCTATGTATCTGTCAAGGAACACTGAGAATTTTCTAGGAAGTGTGCTCTGAAAAGGGCAGCACCTTTCTAGACACTGAATGCTTTTATTAAACCCACTTGTTCAGAAATATATAACACATTACTAGGAACAATATACCCCAAGCTATAAATAGATAAAAACAGAATTATATATTCATAGAGTAGAGTAGAATAGTTTGGCTTTGCTCTACCAAAATTTCAGCTGATCATTTATTATGCTATTCTATCAACTGCATATCTAAATTCTTTCATGTTTTTATCGGGGAATTACTACAATTTAATCTTGAAATGCGTGGTATATTCATCTCGCCTTCGGGAATGAATCTGTCTGAGAGTTACAGAAATCTATTGAATGGAAATGCCAGCCACTGCATCATTTTGTGTACCTTTTAAATCATCCATAATCTTTTATAAATGTCTTTAATTGCTTTGGAATTTGTATAGTTTAGCTCAGAAACCACTCATCTAGCAATGTTTTTGACGTTATAAAGCATTATCAGTTACAAGATTTTTTTTTTGCTTCCTAGAATAGAATCATAGATACATAACCTGTTTTGGAAGGAGAAGGGCACAGTATATTATCGTGTGTGGTATACAGATAACCTTACTTGCTAAGATTAAACAGCCATCAAGTCCAGCATTTAGTTTCTGACAGAAGCTAATCAGGCAGCTATAAACAAAGTATAAAAATGGCAACCCTTTCCTGCTTATTATGTTTTGTGACAGTCATTCAGAAATATTCTGCCTTTAGTGGCATTTCCTGGCATGGCAAGGATTTAGAGTCAGACATCCAGAGCCTCACAGCAAAAGGAACAGCAGAGTTCCAAATCTACCAGCCATATTGCAACTTAGGTGTTTTCACCTTTCTTTTCTTTTCTTTATTCAATTCTCAGAGGCTGCCTGGGCAAATCCCTGCAGTTTTCTTGGCAAGATTTTTCGGAAGTGGTTTGCCATTGCTTCCTTCCTAGGGCTGAAAGAAAATGACTGGCCCAAGATCAGCCAGCTGGTTTGTGTCTAAGGAAAAACTAGCATTCATGTTTCCCAGTTTATAGCTTGATGTCCTAATCACCATACCAAACTGGCTCTCATTATAACCTTACTGTTGTGTTCCACGCCCGAAATGCATGCATCAGGACTATTTCTTAAAAGCACAGATTCTTTTATTGTACAAACCCCAAAAGTCCGTTCTGGTTAGAATAGTTTAAATGTCCCAACTTGCCTGAAGCCTCTGGCAAATCTCCACAATGTTCTGGGCAAAATGCCAATTGTCCAGATAAAGAATAATCACTCACGATAATTAATTCAATGTCCGAAACTCACAGTTAAGTAGTTATGCAGAGACCAGTTGCAAGGCTGAACACTCGAACAGAAATGCTAGGAAACAGGACAAACCACAATAGGATCCCAACATGATGCTTGACTCTCCAAATTACTCAGTTGTTCTCTGCAGAGATCTGTTCCCAACCACACCCCTTTTAACTCCTATAGGGGAATGGTCAATTACCGGTCAGCTGTAGCTCGACCTCTTCCCTTCTTTCATTGCTGCTGCTGCTGCTGTCTTTTAAGAAGCCTCTGAGTTCTTGCATCACTCAGGGCCTCCTCCCCACTGCTATCAGAAACCACAGTCTCCTGATAACTCGTGGATGGCCCAGCGTCTGGCATAGTCTCAACAATCAATTCCTCCCTTCCCTCTGACTCTGTCTCCAGGTCTCCTCTTCCAAATCAGAATTGGCTGCCAGATCAGCAGCACGCTGCTGAGCCACAACAGATGGATGGATGGATGGATGGATGGATGGATGGATGGATGGATGGATGGATGGATGGATGGATGGATGGATTTACAAGGGAAGCCAAACATATTTTTTATTTCCAACAATGCTTCTAGAACACATAGAGATCCTGAATGCCTTATTAAAACTGGTAGATGATTGAAGCCTAGTGTTGTCTTTGGAAATATGCACATCTATCCAGAAAAAAATAAAAAGGTAAACTGAGCTAGTTAAGAACATCTGGCAATATTTTTTATAATGTGGCCATAGTGTACTACCAAAACTCTAAAAGTCTATTGCTACCATGTGCTCCAGAATCCATGCAGGATACACAGAAAGTTCTCCAGAAAAGATCAACATGGAACAGTTTCACTGAAAGAAAAATAGCTGGTTTGGCCTGAACTGAGCATTACCTGTCATACATACCTTCATATCTATTTGTAGTTGATTATTAGTGACAACATTGTCCCAGAAAAAGTTTCTTGCATCTCAAATGCATAAAGTGCTCGGTTTTTTTCTCTTTCCTTGGCTGACGAGAAAAGAAATTAAGCCCAACTTTTACAAAAGCACAATTAGACCGGCTATAATTTAAATCTGAGTTTCTGTTTAGCTGCCTCTATTTTCTTTAAGCAAAAGTATCTAGTCATTTCCACAAGTAACAAATTGAACTATGTCTGCCCTTAAGCCCAGCTAGGGTTGGCCTTCAGACAAATTCATTACAGAAACTCACTGAGGGATAGTAATTTCCCTTCACTTACTGAAAGGCTGACTCAAAGCCTGAATATTATTTCACTATATTATGTCTGCTTTTGGCTCCAGCATATTCAATGGCCAGCTACCCTTTCATTCCTTCACGTGAGCAGAATAGCTATGAGTTTTCCCTTCTTCCTCCTCTCAGATTTGTTGTTTGTTAAGTATACACAGAAAAATAGTAAACTTGCTTTTTAAGTGACGATTCTTTTCATCTTAGTGACTGTAAGCTCGTAACAATTGCTTAGGAGTGACTGGTACAAAATCCATGAGTGAAATAAGGTAGAGCTATTCTTCTAACCTATAAATGAAGTTAGCCCTTGGGGATGGATGCTATTTCACTGTAATTTTCCATTTCAGGAATATAATGAAATGATTTCTTGGCCTGTTTATCCCCCCACTTCTGGAGCTAAGGCAGACAGATTGGTATAACCTTAAGGGTTCCTGTGGGCTTCCCACAGCAGACTGAACAAAATTCAAAAACCAAAAAAACCTCTTGTGTTATTTCAAATACTGAAGATAGTAGCTATACATGGCCTTCTATGAAACCAGAGCATCAGTATGAAGGATAAGTCTGTCATTTCCATTTTTGCAGGATTTTGTGAAAATATACATTTCAACCAGTCTACATATATGTCCAAATAATTATACAAATGTTCAGACGTGAAGTGGGCCTCTTTATTTATTGTATATCCATGCTTCCTATAGGGAGCATTCCAATCATTTTTTTTATTCTATAATAAAATAAAGAGTGTATTCTTTCCCCTCCTAATGTATGCATTTTCATGAAACTATTATGAGCTGCAAACGGTAATCAAAAACTCAAAAATAAAATGCATTTTAAATTGCATTGATACTACTGGTTCTCTTATATGTATGGAAGTTACAAAAACTATTCATGAATATAAATATTGTACGCTCATTCATTTTTTTTTCTCCATATGTAATTGATTGGTAAAGTTATAAAAGGCAATACCTATACTTGAAATGTAGTTATAGGTAGTTTAAAAATTCCTCAGTATTTCATTAAATCTCTAGGGCACGGTCCTGAATACAGTCCCCTTCCTTTTACTGGGCGAACGACCACTAGGACATGCAGATGAATTATATGCATGTCTGTCAGGTATAACTTGACAAGCCATATAATATTCAAACTTTAAAACTTTGACTGTACTATGCCAGGAGTCGCGATGGGTTGGACACGACTTCGCAACTAACAACAACAATGGCATGAAAGAATATACAAAATTAATCTCCAGAAGATATATCCATAAGAAAAGTTCACAGTGAATGAACAGAAAAACCACATCGGGGACCTTTTTCCAAAAACAGATTATAAAAAAAAGATGCTTTAAATATAATTCTGCATATTTTCCAAAGGCTTATAAGAAAGCATTATTTTTACATTCTCAATAAGCTTGTTACTTTAGGTACTCAATTCAGATGATTGAAATTGGTATTTCCTTTTCTTCATTTATTCTTAAACAATATCTGAAAGATTTCAATTTGAAGTGGCTTCTATACTGTGTCAGTTATAATATAGTTTTTGTTTATTGTATTCTGTATGTGTCAGTATGTATGGATTAATTGGTGAGATGTGTGCAATATGTTGGCTTGTAAGATACGTTATACATTAAAATCTATAAAACCTTTACATCTTTAAAAGTAAACACTCATAGAATGCTCCAGTACGAGTCTTGTTGTGGTTCCGCAGCGCGTGGCGGATTTGGCAGCTGATACCGACTCCGAAGAAGAGACAGAGACTGTGTCGGAGCAAAGGGAGGAATCAGCTGCTGACAACATGCCAACAG
>JANHJO010010680.1:130332-148948 GCA_032468235.1 Pseudoxyrhopus heterurus
GATTTGATATTAGTGGTCCAGATTTGCCATTTACTTCCTTTATTGTATTTTTAACTTACTTTTATTGTATTTGTAGTTGTTCATTTTTTTAAAAAAAAATGGTGAGCTGTCCAGAGTTGGTTTGGATTTGGACAGCACTGAAGCATAAATAAAGAAATAAATGAATAAATAATGACATCACTACTATTAGTGTAAATTAGATTAGGAGTGGATGGACTTAATGGAATGATGTTATTTCATTAAGTCCTGGCCCAATGTTATCCATCTTTATAATTAAAAGTAAATGGAGAATGAGAGCTAAATTTTAGAGCACATCTTAAAGCAAGTGCTATTGTCTTGGAGAGAAAAAAATAACTTGGACAGGTAACGTAAAGAGAATTACCATCTTTCTGTTACCTCACAATCCTAGATTTCATTGTATTATCATTGGAGGGAGGATGTAAGATGCATATTTATTTATTTATTTTAATTTCTGCAACTGTTAAACTTTAAGCAGTTATCTATACACCTGGAAGCATTAGAAATAAAAAAAAACATTTCTTTCTGTACATATAGGCTCACAGCAAAAAATCAGGAGGTCAAGATGTCAAATCATTTTTCTAAAGAATCACTTCAGACTATTGGTTTTGCTTGACAACTACATATATCAAAGGTCCCACCTCTCATTGATACTCATGGATATCTTCATAGCATATACGTGCTATTGTAGTGGAGGAGGTTGAAGATATAGGCAGATCTGGAAACCTCTGGAGAATTTGCATTTGAAAGAATCATGATTTTCCAACGTTGGTGATTATTCCCTTTTTTAAAATCAGAAAATGTCATAATATGGGTAGTCAAATTTAAAGGTTATTATCCTTTTTATTTTGTATATTTTGTCAATCAACTTACAGACATGCTGTAAAGCGGGGACCCTGACCCCCAGTCTGTAGACCGGTATTAGTCCACAATCCATTGGGAACCAGGCCACACAAGCGTGTGTGTGTTTGTGTGTGTGTGTGTGTGCACGAAGCTCCATTTGTGTAAGCGGCAGGGCTGTGTGTGAAACCATCCCTTCTTCCACCCGGTGCCGCCATGGCTGCTGGTCCACAAAAGCAGAAAGGCTGAGGAACCACTGCTGTAAAGAAATTCAGAGTTGCTCTTGAGGAAGGTATGAAAGAGCCGTTAAGAGGGGAAGAAAGAAGCAAGACATTAAGAGATGGATTCCACAATCCAGAGTTTGAAGCAAGTGTGAGAAAGAAACTCAAAATAATTCCGCTTTCACTCTGTTTCGTATCAGATGAGTCTGGAAGAAGAAACTCAGACAGGCTTTTAAGTTTCTGCTAATATACCCTACAATGATAAAGTAGCATTCCAGGAATCCCTGTAGAGTTCTTTCTTGACTTGGCCTTCCTCAAAAACATACATGCATGTGCACACACTCACACACTTTTATAATTTGGGGGGGGGGGAATTGTTGAGTTTATATATTTTCAGAGATGAAAATTGTTCATCAACTTTAAATTTCTTTGATGAAGTTCCAGTTTGAGGAGCATCTGCAGGTGGGTGCAGAAAAATTCAAGATGGTGACTGTGACCATATGAAACAAACTTGGCTCTTCTATTATGTGTGTTGTACACATATACAAAGAATTTGAGCTTTATACACTCTCAACAACCATCTTTAATTTTTTTCTGCATCCCATGAAAACCTCTACCCAACAGGGTGTACAATGTATAAACAGTGTTTTTGTGTATGTATTCTTAGAACTGCAGCCTCTAGCTACTCTCATCAATAATCTTACAGAATGAGTAAAACTCAGTTATATTACCAACATCAGATACTTCATACAAACATTTTCTCAAACTGACTATAATTTTATGCTTGGTGACTTAAATATAGAATATTCTAAATCTAGAAAGGAATTTAGATATTCCTTTTAAGATAAATTGAAATCTTAATTCCTGCACTTTGTTTGCAGGCAGCAAAATTGCATACAAACCCATTCTCATTACCCCAATCGGAGAGATAGAAAAACTGCAGCAGGATGCAAAAGGTTGTGCTTCATTGCTTTCTGGCTAAAGGGAAACTGCATTTACTCAAATTATCTCAAATTTGTTGAAATGCACTAATTTCTATAATGTCATTCCTCTTATAAAAATAGTTTAATTAATTAAATGGACTTTAATTAATTATACTACAGATAAAGTGCCTATAAACACCATGGTAAGAATGTGCAAACAGATGCTTTAAATCATCTCCTCAAGTTATCACCCAACTATAATTTTTAATGTGACAGAAGGGGAAAAATAAAAGTTGCACACAGAAGCTTCACACAAACTTATTTAATCATAACTACTGTTTAATTTTCCTGGCCTTGCCTATGTTTAGCGGTTCAGCCTGCAACCTACAGCTTAACAGATGGTCTCCACCTACAAAAAGGTGTACAATCTTGTGTATCAACTACCCTTGCTTACACCTCTCATTGTGAGATGTGTGTGTGTGTGTTGTATAGATGTAGATTTAAGACAACCTGCAAATTTTGGCTGCCATTCCTTTCTTAGAGCTGGATGTTCTTTTTTGTTCTTTCCAACCCAACCAAATGTTAGAAATAAATTACTTAAAAGGGGTTCAGACTCTTTGGCTCTCAGCATATTCAATAATGAAGGTCTCCATAAATTAAACCTCTCTATATGATACACATTGGCCCTTATTAATTAAGATACTGTTTCTGCATGCATTCACACACTTGATTCAAAGACAAGCCTTCTCCACCCCATTACAGGCTTCTTGTGGATCTTGATGGCATTTTTGCCAAATCCAGTGATTACACAGCCTTATTCTCTGGTCCCATGAGTCAGGTACAGTAGGACAGATTAACTTGCATTCTGCAAAAAACTACAGATTAAAGCCTCTTTCTCAAACAGAAATAGTGAATTAATTAGCAGCTTCTATTGTATTGGAGAGAAATACAATAAATACCTTGTGTTTAATTGCCCCCTACTGGTCATAAAATGAAAATGTATGCTAATGTCAAACTAAAGCCACACCTATACTAAACCTCTATTATAAGATAAGATACTCCAATTCTAAACATGCTCATTTGGACAAATTCCATTCATTATTGTATGATTTTCAGTGACCATTCACAGAAGCTACTAAGATACATTAATATCACTTTCAAACAGTTCTTCCAGATGTTAAACTAAATGGTCAGGACGTTTTAAAGAGCAAAATAATGCAAATTCTGTGAATGCAAATTTGCAATCAGATGCCTATGCTGAATTATGTCATGTTATGCTGTACTAGAGGAGCTTTCCCAAGAATCCCCCCACCAGCTGTTGTTCCACTAAAAATTCCAGAATTCCCAGCCAGTGAGCATGTGGACACAGAACTAGAAAAACTGTAATACACATACCGGTATCTAGAGTATAATCAATTGTGGAAAGCTACATTATGCTTGCTACTGGGAGGGAGAAGGGTTAATTAACCTCAGAGGTAAGCCAAATGCAGATCATAAGATAGAAGGCAACTTTATGCATAGCACTTGAAATGCTTTGCACCATTTTGGGATTGACTATGGACCTGTTTAGTTTCTTAGTACTAACTGTTTTCGGAAATGGAATTACTTTCTTTTTGGCTCTCCTCTAGTTTATTTGAAACCACAGTAAAGCTGAAGTTTTCCTCTGAATTGCTGCTATTCTACAGATTTTGTGGATGATTAGTTTTCTAATTGGGGGAAGACTCAATTTCAGCTTTCAAGTTCAGGACAGCTACTGTTCTCTCCTCCCGACTTGGGGTTTAGCAGCCGTTTCATATGTGGGGTTTAGAACTTATCTATCCCACTCCAGGTATGTGTGACAGAACACAATGATAGCTACAAGTGCATAGTTCCAATATGTTAAAAGCTGGAAGGATGCCAACAAACGGTCATTTTACCTTTGCATCTCACATGCAAAGAGAATGGAGAGTGGGGTGTATGAATCCTACTGTAAACTGCATATGTGAGGGATCTAGGTTGCACACTCCTCCCCCTTCCCCCAGTCCATGGGAAATTTGTCTTCCATGAAACCAGTCCCTGATGCCAAATAAGGTTGGGGACCACTGGTCTGGATAATCAACTCTTTATTCTGAATTGTCTTAGACTTTTAGATACAACTTGACCTTAGATACTTATTGTAGACAAGAATCTAATATTGCAGTTTAGCAATAGAAGATCTAACAATTGTCACTTTATGTCCCAAAATAAATTTGAGGCTTTTTCTTCCTGCCTGAGTCTAACAATATTTATCCATTCTCCTCCGGGCCACACAACGTATCTGGGCTGTGCTGATTTCATGGTGCTCTCAAGACTGACCACTGAGTTTCCAATCTCATGACATATTTAATCAGTAAAATAAGATAAGAGGCAGGGGGCAGGCAGTCATGTGTACATCTGAACCAACCTCCATTGCCAAAAGTATAAGGGACATGAAAAGAACAACCTGGCAGTACTCAGTGTATTCTAATGGAAAAGGCAGGGTAGTTTTGAGGCAGAGCAGCACTTTTTCTTACTTCCAGGAAAGTAATCCTATTAGCATTTGTCCTTGAAACGTGCACTAAAATTGCTATTGCTAAATTTCAATAAATCAATGTCCTTTTGCTCAAAAGAAAATCTCAATGCCCAGTTCTATCTGTCTGGCCTCATAAAGTGGAAGTGTTAAGTAGATTAAGGAATAATTTGTGGTTACTTGGATTTAAATTTTTAAAGTACTATAAAGTACCATCCAAAAACATAAATTATCCATTTTATATTTCATTATATCCTATTTCAGAGTTACACTTATGTTGAAATATTAAGAAATTTGGTAGCGCTCCCTCTCTCCCTCCCTTTCCCCCTCCCTCCCTCCCTCTCTCTCTCAGGCTTTTCTGCATCTTAGGTGCAATAACTGATTTCAAATTATCTTTGACTGCTTTGCACATTCAGAATTTCTCCTCAGTCAAGTTCCAAAACCTCCCAATGCATAATTTTCCAGTTAATGGAATTGGCAGTAAAAGTGCTAAAATTATGATTTCAATTCACTATATAATAACTACTGCTTTATCACATTGGCCCTTGGCAATATAGAATTGAGCCCAGCTGTCTCAAGTTTGTTTACACAAAACCCTTTGGACAAAGGGGCTTTGATAAGATCCAGCTACTATCTCATTCCTTTTACAGCTGGAGGATTTAAGAACAGTCAGGGCCTTTAGATTTTGGTTTATTTGTCCAATGTGTGAAGGAACAAGTAGAGATAAATATTATATCTCACTTGATATTATAAGCACATCTGTGCTTATTTTCCTAACAACCTAAACCTAAACATGGTGTGTGGATATACTGTAACTAACAATGCAGAACTGGGTAACATGGTAAGGCAAATCAGCTTAAAATCACATATTTGTGTTTTCTAAAATACTTTAAATATTAACCTATTTTAAAATATATGACATTTGGGGCAATTTGTGTATTTTTAATGACTAGACCTATTTTAAAGGTTACAGGTTGGCTCAAAATTATGCTTAAATCATGTCTCCACTTGCATTTAACCATGGCAAATCATTCTTGACCACAATCATTTCTTTTCCTCACTTCATGATGTTGCTCTCATTTCACTTCTAGCCCATTTACACTGGTACCTCAGTACTTGTCATTAATTGGTTCCAGGAGGCACGTGTACTAAAAACAGTGAGTGCCAAACAAATCATATGACTTACCAGGTGACCTTTTATTTCAGCCGGGAAGGACTGTCTGTCCCTTTTTCGTATGTCAGTGACCTTCCCAGTCTGGCTGACTTCCTGTCTGTCCTCTGTGACCATTCCTCTCTTCCTTTTGCAGTGACTTTACTGGCATGGCCGACTTCCTGTCCGTTCTCCATGGCAGTACCCCTTTTCCTATCACAACATGTTGGGTACCAAACAAACAACAAGTACCAGCACATTTTCACGTCAAAATGCATTGAGTACCAATTTGACAAATTTCGAACCAGTTGAGTACCGAGATACCACTATATTCCAACTTCATCCAACAACAGATTATGGGTATGCATATCATAAATGCCTGTCCCAAAGGTGCTTTTTCAAGAGGCGACTGGACTTTGTTTTTTTTCCACCGATGTACAGATCTGCACGTCTCACTCCATTGTATTGCATATACCACATTGCTCAGTTTGTGTCTGGGTGTTTTATTCTTGGGGTGGACAAGCTTCTGCCTTAGTATATAAAGTGTGCACATATGTTGTGTGAACTGAGCTTTTTAGATATACAGTAAAATCAATGGTGGGATTCAATTTTTTTTTACTACCGGTTCTGTGGGGGTGGCTTGGTGGACATGTGACTGGGTGGGTGATGTCACTCATCACACCCAGCCCCGCCTTCCGGCCACTTGCCTCAAAGAAACAGATAGGATTCAGGCTGTTTTTCGGGCCATTTTCAGGCCGGAAAAACGGCCTGAAAACAGCCCGAAAAACAGGTGGGGGCGGGGCCAGCTGGTGGTCCTATTTGCCAGTTCTCTGAACCGCGCAGAATCAGAACCAAGGGGTTTGCCTGAACTGGATGAATCCCACCCCTGGGTACAATGCAGTGAGATGTGCAGATCTGTACATTGGCAAAACAAAACCACCACTTCATAAAGAAATGGCACAACATAGGAGAACCCATCAGGACTAGATTCAGCAGTCCATCTGCATTTAAAAAACAAAGTTCACTCTTCTGAAGACAGCAAAGTCCAAATTTTGGACAGAGAGGATCACTGATTTGAAAGATGGGTCAAAGAGGCCATTTATGTCAAAATTGAACAGCCCTCTCTCAAGAGGGGGAGTGATACAACATCATCTATCTCCAGTCTACAATACAGTCCTTTCAACTATTCCAGAAAAAAGCTTCACACCCATTTGCATTATTCAGGTGACCCTGAGGATACGTAAACCTCCAAATGGCCTCAGTGACTCTACAAAAAATGCAAATGATAAGCTGTCTGTAAGGAATATAAATCCTTCCATTCCCCACCCATCCCGTCAGAGCTGAAGAAGCTTCTTGGATGAGAAGTGAAATGACTTCAAAGAAAAACCAGAAAGTCCAGTTGCCTCTTGGAAAAAGCACCTTTGGGACAACCATGACCTGGATGACTCCATAGACAAATCATAAATGGGTTGGAATGGAATTTGGAAATAATATTGAATTCCTTGCTCTGTGAAGAAATCAGTTGCAATAGCTTCCTTGACTACTCTTCTTCAGATTAAACATACACCTCCAACTATTCTTTTTCTTCTAGTCCTTATTTTTAGCTGTTCTTCACTGGGCACTGTAGTTTGTCAATAGGGTGCTCAAAATTTGATATCCCACGGAAGCCTCACCTATCCTATCGTCTTCTCTCTCTCTCTCTAGCTCCCTCAGGCTTGCCCCACAGAAGCCTCAGCTATCTGTTGGAAGGCATATCTTTATCTCCTTCTATCTCCCTCAAACTTGCCCCAGAGAAACCTCACCTATCCCCATCACTTTCTCTATCTCCCTCAGGCTTGCCCTACAGAAGCCTCACCTATCATCTTCTACAGTGTATCTCCCTCAGGGTTGCCCCACAGTTGCCCGACCTATTCCTATCTCCTCTCTCTATGTCCCTCAGGCTTGCCCCACGTATCTCCTTCTCTCTCTAGCTCCCACAAGCTTGCCAAAGAGAAGCCTCACTCATCCCTAACACCTTCTCTATCCCTCGCTCTCCTCCTTTCCCGCCAAAATCTCCTCCTCTCCCCGCCTCCTCCTCCTCCTCTTTTCTCTACCGGGCGCGCCGGCCTCTCGGGCTCTGGCAGAGGTCCAAGGTCGGTCGTTGCCCGTCTCACCCTCCCCACTGCGGCCACCCGCTGCCCAGCTGGTCCTTAGCAAGCAGCGCAGATAATCTGGAGCGAGCGCGGCGATTCAGTGGCCTCAGTGAGCCCCGGCAGCGCCGTAGCTCCAGCTGACTCCCTCCCCGAAGACTGTGCGCCGCTGCTTCTGCTCACCTCCATTTGCATGGGTGCTACGAACAAAAGGCATACAAAATACAAAAACTATACTTTGATATTTACTGTATTAACAATTAAAAATGACGCAATCGGTGCTTCTCGGCTTTGACGGAATATTAATATTGCATTATGTTCAACATGGCAAATGGTTTGGATTTCACTTTAAGGGGCACCGCTTTGCCACTAATCCCTTCTGAAAGCAATTCCGTGCAGCCGAGCTCGCTTTTCGTAAAGCCGGCAATGGGAAAATCCCCCCTCTGTTCTTTTCCAGGTCTCTCATTTAGTGAATGCGGAGAAACAATGGAAGAAAGAGAATAATAAAAGACAAAAAGGCCATCGGGGCAAAAGAAAGAAAGAAAGAAAGAAGATCACGAGGGATTTGAAATTGCACTCGTAGCTCGTACGTTTCCGGGGGGGGGATTTAACCCTTGCAGAACATCCTCCCCCTCTCCGCGCCTGTATCCAATGAGAACGGAGGGGCGTGACCAGCCCCGTTTTCGTGCCCCCGAGACTTATATAAAGCCTTGAGAAGGCTCGCGCGCCCTTTCGTTTGTACGTTCGGAGCGTGGTAAGTTTGCGACGGGTGGGAGGAAGGAGAGAAACGAGGCGACGCCATTTTGTGCGTAGCTTGCCCTCCCTTTCGTTTCCCCCTCTCCTTTCCTTTCATCTCCCCCCCCCCAACCCTCTCAGGGTGATTTGCGACACCTATAAAGAAGGCAACTTGCACGAGGTCGGCACTCTCTTTTTTAGGGACCGCTCTTGTGGATAGCCCCTGGTCTTCCGTCTCCGTTTATGAACGGTGCTGAGACAGAAAGGGACAAACCTCGAATAACGTGCAATGAAGCTAGCTTATAACACAAAGGATTACAGAAAATGGGAGGCTTCCCTTTCAAGTATAACCTTCTTAACTGAAAAGAGCCCCCAGTCGAGACTTTTTCCGTTCCGCGCCGAAAGCCCGCATTGCTGGATGGGAGCGCGATTATTGGCGGGAAAAGGAGAGGGCAATCCAGTCCTTCGCGGATCAGCGGCTTGAGTTATTAGAAGATTAAACTCGCTATTCGAAGCTGTTAGGGGCCAGAACGCCCCTGAGGCTCTTGAAAAAATGCAAATTGCGAAGATCAGACGTTTTGCAGGAGTTGCTTGGGGGGGGGGAGATGCTTTGAAATTGCAAAGCAATTGAGCTTGATAGGATTGTGGCATATGGCTGGTTAACGGGCGTGATTTAATTATAAAACTACACGACTTAAACTAGATGGGCTTGGTTTCGCTGCTCGACTGCAACTCAAATTAGCGGCGAGAGAGGGGGGGGAAATCTGTGGTTAGATATTATAAGTGTAGTTTGTTAATAGTTCAGTTTATACTACAAAAATGACTGCCCTGCACATTTTTGCTGGTGGACCAGGGTTGGAGGGAAGGTCCGGAAGCATGGCTTACTTAAGGCCACGTGGTGACTTAAGAGGGATTGTCATTTGAATTAGTGATTTGGTGCTGCATAGTTCAGAATGCAGGGTTACACGTGCAGGAGAATGACATGAAAAGAAAGCCACTGCTGCCTCCAGACATTAGGATTCACTTACAAAGTTTGATTACTGTACATGGGTATTTCATTTGATTTTAAAAGCCATCTATTTTTTTTTGTTCCAGGAAATATGAACCTAAAACCTGTGATGGTGTTGCTGTTAGACATAAATAAGTCTGTGGTATGTTTCATAATTAAATTTATGTTTAAATATTGCACTATATTTGTTTGAAGAGGCTGTTTTGTGAATGAGTAATGTCTTAAGATTTGGTGTAGTACATTTTTAAATTTTACCAGTACGTTAGAATAATAACAGTCAGGACTATCCTTACTTTGGGTACTTTTGTGAGAAATCTACCGTAATTTAAATCTTCACAGAATTGTTGGTTTTTTTTCTGGTTCTCTTCTGACTATTTCTAAAAACCATTAGTTGCCTGTATATAATGCTGAAACAAATGTTAACAGACATAAAACAAATGCATTATAGCTGTGTAGGTTAAAATAAAGTGAATTTAAAAGGGGTTTGTCTCTTAGAAAATGCTGACAAAATGTGAAGGAGCATAATGCTCCATAATTGGCTAGCTTCATTTCAGCATGTAGATTTGGTCAGACCAAGGCATTCAAAAATTGGCTTGAAGTATTTGGAAAAAGTTGTCTTCTGGGGTAGAGTTCACAAGCCATTAAGAACTTAAATATTCATTGTCAAATGTATAAGGGTAGTTTGAATTTATGTTGGAGATGTGAATTAGAAGAGTCATCATGTTAGTGGATGTATAAAATTAGATTATATTTTGGATTCAAATACACTGATTTGGAGAATTTTAAAGATTAATGTACAAATTTTACATTTTTGTATCTTTTCCTATTTGCTGTTTCATTTTTTGTAGTTTTAACTTTTTCTTCAATTATTTCTCTTTATAAGAGTTTGCATTTATCTTTTAAAATATATTTTAATATAAAATATAATACTTGCTGGATAAGGATATTCTTATGAATGAATGATTTTGGTAAGACTTTTTATTGGGCAACAAATCCTATACAGTAGTTAGTATAAATTCTCAAATTGAAGTAGTTGACTGTTGAAAATAACTCCTTGACCAAATACTATATATCTAATTATAGAAATAATTCCAATTTAAATACTTTTGTCACTGTAAAGATTATCAGGATACAGGTAGTCCTCAACTTTCAACAGTTCACTTAGTGACATTCAAAGTTACAATGTCACTGAAAAAAGTGACTTATGGCTGTTTTTCATGCAACTGTTGCAGCATCCCCATGGTCAATTGATCAAAATTTGGATGCTTTGCAACTAGTTCATATTTATGACAGTTGCAGTGTCCTGGAGTCATGTAATTCCCTTTTGCAACCTTCTGACAAAGTCAGTGAGGAAGCCAGATTCACTTAATTTTGGGCTCAATTTCAGTTATAGGACTACCTGTATGTGAAATTTGGCAAATCTGTTGTACAGAAATCTTTGTCCCAGTTTTTAAAAATTAGCTCAACTCAGTGCCAAATGTATGTAATACTCCTGCCTACTATTTTCCACAACACCTACTATGAGGTGTGTTGGGCTGAGTGAGGCCAAAAGTCACCCAACTGGTTTTTATGCCTGAAGGAGTCATACATCCCAGTTTCTAGGCCAGCACCTTAACCAAAACTGCCTCTGCTAAGAGCATACATGTATAAGGCCTTCTTTTCATTTGTAACATTTGCTGTTGAAGAAACTAGTGATAGAAATGATTCAAATCTTCACTTCGTAAGAAAACATTCCTGCTGATAAATAATATTCTTGTTGGAATCATTTAGGCCTACATTGATACATATTTCTTTTGTGAAATGGAATTTCTGAAATCTATTCTGGAGTTAGTTTGAAGATTACGGAGACAAAATTAATTTTGCTGATGGATGGACAACTCTTAAGAATGTAAAGAATGCGAGCCTGGCTTTGGAAGCCATAATTTGCATTCAATTAATATTTTTTTCTTCTTGGCGTAGTGCTGCATTTGTACTAAAGTTCCATATAAAAACTTTGAACCAATGCTTGTTTGAATGCTTTTTTATGATAACCTGCCCTTTACTAGAAATGCAAAGTATGCAATAAGAATTTGTGTTTGCTTTTTCTCTTTTCAGACCTGATAGTACTACTACTAAGATGAAGGTATGTGTGAACTGTTTTTACTGAAATAAATAGTATGGAATGGCCCAACCAGTGATGAGCCTATCCCGAACCTGACTTCTTGATGAAAAAATGCCAATTTGGATCCGGCTTCTGAGGTTATGCTGCCATTAATACAACTGGAATTTGTTATGCAGAAACATTGCTGCTAGAATATTCTCTTACACAGATGCTATTTTGACTTCTAGATGAAATTCAGAGAGCAGCTGGGACACATTTGACATTGGGTCTTCAGTTTCTGATTCCTAACATGCATCAAGTGAGTAGAATATTTTGTACTACTGTGTTCTGATTTACTACTAGGCTTAATTTAGGTGAAAGTGAATAAGTCTTTGCAACCCCCTGCAAATTTAAGATTCGATTTTAAAAACTCACTTCTCATTGGAGCTGCACTTTATCATATAAGCATTTTTTGTTGGGCAGTCCTGTCCTATTGACCCCAGTTGTGAATTAAAAGAATGAGATGTTCTTTTTGTGAGTGGGAAAACCCCAAGGTTTTTTATGTATTGCCTTGCTCAATATAATCAATATTCCATCGTTGCTTTTCAACAGTGATACAGGAGCAGTCTTAGATTAAAGACAGCCATTATGTCTGCTGGGGGAAAAAAAAGGTAAGTTGATGTACAACACAGACTAATAACTGGATTCAGGACTGATGATAGGACTCCAATGAATAAACACTAAAATATCCAGACTATTAAGCACAAACATTGCTTGAAAACAGTATTAAAAGCAATTGCTTGTATGTCAATTGAATAACTACTCTACTTGCGTTAACGTTTGCTGAGAATTCATAGTTCTGCAAATACTATATTATCTTGTTAAATGCCCATATATGCAAATGTCCAACAGCAGACCAGAGGATGTAGACATTTTTGTAGATGTGTTTTTGTTCTTGAATGTTTTAGCCAAAACTGTAGTGTGATAATTCTGAATAGTGTAATTTGTGTTTACTCAAATGACCCTCACTAAGATTTTTGAGCACAGGCATATGTGGCAAGATGTAAATTAGTATGTTCTGTCTCCTACATTTGTCCATTTTTATCAACAGTGTTGAAGTTGAAGGGGAATCTGAAGTTGACTTGGCCAGAGTTACATCAAGCATGAGCTTTAATGATCTTCGAAGATTTGAAGAAAATCAGTGCATTAAAAATATAAGACTATTACCTTAAGCATTAAATGTAACACCAGATGTGTGTTGGGTTTTTTAAAGAAAGAATGTAATTGTCCTATGCAATAAGTTATAAAAATAAAGATCTAATGCACCAGATTGGACTTTGATGAAACTTGCTGGTAGGATGGATAAATGGAAACATTTTAAAGAGAGAATAATTACTTCGTAATACGTATTTGAGGCCAAAGAAGTAGGAGTATTACTATAATGCTTATATGTATAAAATTCTCTTAACAGAATGACTTATGAAAGGAATTTTAAATGTTTCAGACATTCCCTTTGCTAGGACTTGTTTATGCCTTTAAATGAGTTTTGTGTATTTAAATATAGAGAATTGCAGCATTTGGAAGTCCTACAGAAATCTGAGGGAGTTTTTAGGGGACAAGACTTACAAGTGTCACCAAAAAAGTTTCAAACTCCAGTCAGTAATCTGCACAGTTTAACTACACTTGTACAAACAAAAAATATGCAATTGATAACCATTTTAAAAATAAATGTAGCTGGAAAGTTACAAGTTTTCAGTCACATCTTATCAACATGCAGTTATATTGAATATAACTATCCTGTGTGACATAGTGGTGAGTCTTCTGGGCTAATGTGTTAAAAAGAAACCTGTCTTGGGCAGCAGATTCCTTCACTCAAGCTTATATGGAGGTTCTAAATATAAATGGTACAGTTTAAACTTCAATTCCAAAACCGTATTTCCCCAGTCTAAAAGGAACACAAGCATTGCAACTAAAAATAAAAGAACTGAGCCTCGGAGCAAGTTTGGTTATGAATAACCCTTTAATGGATACAGCAAGTGCCTCTTGAAGTGGTTTTCAGATCTATAAAGCTTTATTGAATTAGCTTTGTTAAGTAAACTGCAAGAGTACTGTATCTACAAAGACAATCATGAGTACTTTTAGATTCTGCAGATGACTGTCCTGTAAAGAGTGGCAGTTGCATTTAAAAGTGGAGGCAGGCAATTTGACCCCATGAAATACTTCATAGATGCCATAATTTCCTGTAAGGGAAAGTGTCATGGCAGCATTGGCACGTCACATCAAGGGTTCACTCCAGTGCAGACAATACTATGAACCAATAGTTCATTCTGCATAAGACAGTCCTTACTAAAGACTGGTTTAGAGTTGCCCACAACTACCCATAGACCTTGACACATACTTGCACTACAAAGGGCTTGGTGGTAAGCGGAGGTTGCAGAAGGCTCCAGACTGTCCAAAGCAAACACCTGAATCCCATCTCGTGGAGATGTGTGTTGGTTGATCTGACTTCTGTGCTTTGCTGTTTGGGGGCTGCCTAGCCAGATCATTACAATTTTTTGTGTAACAGCAATGCCTATGCAACTGTCCCTGAATGGCTTGCATACACTCACCTGCAGTGCTGGAGAAGTCTGCTCCAGCCTTAAGACAGCCTTCAACTTCACTTGACATTTTACTGATTTGCTGGTTCAGTTATGGGTAGCATTAAAAAAATACAATAGGGGCTTTTTCAGTTCCAGAAACATTTGAACATAATTTTCAACGTTCCATAACTTGTAATTTTCACAAATTTGGTAAAACCATTTATACTTTCCTTACTTCTGAATTCCTTAAAGTGGAAGTGGGATCAATTAAAGTATCTGCTTGACCCTCATATGAACACCCACTTCAACTTTGTAATATTGGGGGCAATTGTTGGAAAAATGGAACAAAACACCAGCAATTTTAAAGCACGATTATAGTAATTCTATTTAAGATTATACGTTTCCAGCTAATGGGAGCAGAAAAGCAGCAATTTTCAGCAGGATTGCAAGGAGAAAGGAGGAATAAATACATATTTCTCTAGTAGCTACTATATGTTTGTTCTCTTATTACCAGAAAGAACTCAGTAATCTTGCCTGGAAAGGCCAAACTAACATTTATTTTGATCAACTGGCCTGAAAAAAGATTAGGAATCCTGAAGAAGTCCGTAGCTGTACCTAAAAGATCACCTTTCTGTATTTAAATGTTATGGGAGGTTTTAGAATGAAATCCAGTTGGTATTATTAGCTCCCGTCTAAATGATGGATAGCTATGTACTGCAGGAATCCTTAAACAAAATCTTTGCCTCAATATGTGCAAATGTGGTTTTTTCCCAATTAATGCTTTCCTAATTTTCCTAATATTAGGCCTCTCTAGTCTTTATAAATTTTAAGTATCTTAATTGTATTGGACCTACAGTTTTAGATAACAAACCCACAACCTGTTGGGCCATCCTTTGAGACAAAGTTAGTGCCCTGATGTACCCAGAATGAACATTACATTTCCCCAAATGTTATTGGTTTGGTTTTAACAACCTTGATTCAAAAATTGTAACATTATGAATGATTTCTGGTTTCCTGCTGGTTTCCCCATTAACTTTGCTTGTGGGAAGTTGGACAGGAGAATTGGAAACCATGATCATGTAACTGGGGATGCTGCAATGACCAGAATTTTGTGAATATCCACAGCTGTATAGGGCTCTAAATGTTTTACATATTTAAATTAGTGGATTTGAAGTACAGTAAAACCTCTGAAAGTTGACCACCCAAGGGACTGAAGGAAAGTGGTCAACATATGGAACAACTACTGATATGTACACATGCCTCACTGTAAAACTTTTAATAGAGAATGTCATACAGAAACACACATACATACTGAAAACAGGAAAATCGTTCATAAAATACTGTATCATACAAAATCAATACATTTACGTATGTATTGTTTTCTCATGGTCTATTCATTCTTTCTGAAAAAAAGTCAATTTTAGTTTGTTTATTCTTTTTATGAAGGTAAACTGAGAAAGCACTCTCAGTACTGGCTATATCACTCAGAATACCTGGACATTTTTCCATGGCAAATGACTTTAATTGCCTTATCAAATGACTAACATCCTCTTCTTTCAGAATATCTATGATTTCTGTGTCCTCACCTAATTCTTCACTTAATTCTGCTTCATCAGTTGCTTCCAGCACTTTTCCGCTGGGTTGTACCTCAGTCCATACTGACTGGAAAATTGCTTCTAGGTCAGGTTCATTGCAGATTGCCACGTTGTCATGCATTGCAACAAAATCTTCAAAATCTACTCCTTCGAATTCCTTCATGGGAGGTGAGCTGCCTAGTGGAGGTGCAACATCTTGCTCTTGAGTTGTAACAAATCCAGCTTTCTTGAGAGGTTTCTGTATTGTTTCAGGCTGAACTTTATTCCAAGCATTTACTTCGATGAATAACTAAAATGAGTATAATGGCTGTGATGTGTTTGCTTCATTTTACCATTGGCTATTTTTTTTTTATCAATCCTGAAAATGGAAAAAAAATTGGAAAAAGAAATCTTTTTGCAATTTGTATTATGAAATGAATCCATAATTATCATTGTTAAACTGCCGAATCAAAGTCAAAAATATTGTATTCTTTGATATCCTTCTTGAAACAAATTCAGTGCTACCAATTCTGCATTTCACTTTTCTTGCCCTTGGTGCAGACTGGACTCAACTCGTCAAGTTAAAGAGAGTAAATAAATAGAGTGTGTCAAGGTCCAGATGGTCAAGATACAACTTAAAGAGGTGGTCAATATAGAGAGGTTGGCATTCTATTGTGTGTACCTATAGGTTAGTGATGGCTAACCTTTTCAGCACCGAGTGCCCAAAATGCAATATGCATGTGTCCCCTGTGCATGTGCCCCGCCCCTGTGCATGCGCCCACCCCGCACATGTGTGTGTCCCCCACGCATGTGTGCATATCCCTGCGCATGCACCCCAGGCCCTGCATATGTGTGCAGCCCCATGCATGCGTCCCGGCCCCCCGCATGCACCCCGCCCCCGCGTATGCTCAGCAGAGACCCAAAGACCAGCTGGCCGGCAGGAGGCGTGCGGGTGCATGCACGGCAGAGCTGAGCTAGGGCGACGGTTTGTGTGCCCACAGAGAGGGCTCTGCATGCCACCTCTGGCATGTGTGCCATAGGTTTGCCATCACGGACCTATAGCGTATGTCCTGTCTACAACAATTATATCAACTTAGGGAGATTGACAATGTTAGGGAGGTTGTCCGCTATGGAGGTTTTACTGTGCTTTGATTCAAAACTTCTGGTACAATAACCCTTCAGAGTGTACAAAGAGGAGAGATAGATTATATAGTATGTTGTAATGTTGCAGTGGGCTGCCTTGCATTTATTTTCACTAAAAAGTCAGAATGAAAGTTACAAAGAAGAGGAAGCAGTTGCAGTTACCTTCATAACCACCTGGTTTAAAGGTACAGAAGACCAGCAGCAAGGTGCATGGACTCGGTTACAGTGGTTATGAGAACATCTTTGGAAGACCTAAAAGACTAGAGAAGGGACAGGTCATGGAGAAAACTGTATATGGTTACTAGAAGTGGAAAACAACTTGAGGGTACATAATCAAATGTTCACAAGAAGCTGCCCTTTTTAACTGTAATTTGCAGAAGTTTGTGTTCACATTGTGCTTTATTACTGCTGTGTTGAAATGCTTAACTGATTAACGTGATCAGCTTTTGCAACCTGACAAGCACAGTCAGTGGGGAATCCAGATTCCTTTAACAACCATGTTATTAACTTAAATGCAACGATTCACTTAACAACTGTAGCAAGAAAAGTCATAAACTGGGGCAAACTCATTTAACCAATCCCAAAGGTGCTTTTTCAAGAGGCAACTGGACTTTTTGGTTTTCCTTTGAAGACATTTTGGTTTCTCATCGAAGAAGCTTTTTCAGCTCATTTAACCAACGTTTTACTTAGCAACAAATTTTGGGCTCAATTGTGATGGTAAATTGAGGGCTACCTGTACTTGAATTGGGATTATACCCTGGTGCCACGGAGGCGGCTGTAATGAACTGAATGCATTCTAAAGGATGTGATGTTTCCCTAACTGCAGTGTTGAATTTTTCCAATATTTATATGCCACCTATTGTGATTAGTGTTTTTATTCACGACCTCAGCAATACAACAAAGCCATTCAGAAATTCATCACCCCCTCCACACCCCCACCCCGGCAAATGAGCCTGTCACAGAAGCAGCTTGAGAATAAAATTACCATTCATTCGCACCAGGGAGTGCTCAGGATCGGGGGGGGGGGGCGCGTAAATCCCGTAAAGCTCCCAAGCCCTCCAAGTCTCCAACGTGCGCCTGTCAAAAAAAAAAAAAAAGAGGACGAACTTCCTACGCAACGTGCTACGCAAGGGATGCATCTAGCCGCGCGCGTGCGCTGTCTGGTTGGTCGCCGCCTGCTTCCGAGCTCGGCTCCCCAGCAGCAGGCGGGGCGATAACCCTTGTGGAGCGGCTCGGGAGACCCCGGCGTTGGGGCTGCGCCAGCGCCGCCTCCTCCTCCTCCTCCTCCTCCTCCTCTTCGCCTCTCCCCTCCCTGCCTGAGCGGAGTGGAAGGGGGCTGGGGTTGGCTGGTGCCAGCAGCGGCGTGAGCGCTCGAGCGGCCGCCATTTTACGCAGGCTCCTGCACATTCTCCGGACACGCTGAGGGAGCGGAGAAGGGGCAGCTCCTTCACTGCGCCCCCACCACCCCCTCCGGAGCTCTTTCGCTCACCATTCATCACCCCCGCCGCTCGCCCACACAGGTCAGCCGCCGCCGGGGATTGTCAAGCGGAGAGGAGGGAGGGAGGGAATCGGGCATGAAAAAAAGGAGACCCCCCCCCAAATAAAACTCCCGAGGAGGAGGAGGAGGCGGAGGCAGGCGCGGGTTGAAACCACCCGCGAGGGACAGGGTCCCCCGGGGGTAGCCGGCC
>JANHJO010010680.1:155870-163370 GCA_032468235.1 Pseudoxyrhopus heterurus
CGTCTTCGGACAGCGCTGGCTCTTCGGCTTTGAAACGGAGATGAGCACCGCCCCCTAGAGTCGGGAACGACTAGCATAGATGTGCGAGGGGAACCTTTACCTTTACCTTACAGTTTGTAGCCTGGAGTTTATTCTGCTAGAGTTATTAGTCTTTATAGTTCCTTACAATTCTTTGCTGTTAGTGTTCTTAATACATTCATTCTTAAATATAGCTAAGGGTCCTCTGATGGCCTTTACAATTGAGAACAAATTTTCATGTAAGAAAAAGAGTTGGACAACATTCAAGACACTTAAGCATATGAGCCAAACTCATCAAGTATAATTAGGTGCAAGAGTAAGCCTGTAAGAGTAATTTGTTATATAACTTTCTTTCTTTTAGTATAACAATCATGAAATTCGTTCTGGGAAACACATTGGAGTATGTATCTCTGTGGCCAATAATAGGCTCTTCGTTGGTTCTATCCCTAAGAGTAAAACCAAGGAGCAAATTGTAGAAGAATTTAGCAAAGTAACAGGTAAGTTGCTGAGTGCTAATAATGTAATTGTTATTAAAGTGATCTGTGATGAACTTTATCACCATCTTTCGGCTGATGTTGGATGATGATGACGTTTGTAAACTGAGATCATAAGAGATAAAGTTGAGAGAAAGATATGGGAACTGTTTAAGAAGCTGAAGTTTGAAAGACGATTCCAGATTTATTTCAGCATTTGCATTGCGTGCTCTGGCAATGAAGTTGGTTGGCTATTGGAACAGCCGCCATTTTAGAGGGGACATTTTGTTCTTATTATATAAGCTGTAAAGCATTTAGAACACGGGTGTCCAACCTTTTGGCTTGCCTGGGCCGCAAGAGGAAACTCTTTGAACTGCATATAAAAAATGTAACATAGTTAATGTATATAAATCAGATAATGTTGAAAGATTTTATGGAACTGCATGCAGCCTATGGGCTGTGGTTTGGACATACCTGATACAGAAAATGAAAATTTCATGACATCACAGCAACTTATTTTCAGTGGTCTTGTATACCAGCTTGGCATAGTGTGACAAATATTTATTGATTGAACTGCTTCACTGGGCTCCATGTCCAAACCCATGTAAGTGCTTTGTGCATCTTTTGTCCTTTGAAATCGGAGATTTCTCTTTGTTAAACAATAGTTTAGATGGGAATTTCAGTTTCTTTATAGTTTTACATGTATTTTTTGCAGAGAGGAACTTAATTATATGTATAAAAGATAAATATATACCTATATTTAACCACAACATTGGGCACATTACAAAACAAACATTTAAAAAGACACAAGCACAAAAACTAGTATCTTGGAGCAATACTCTCTTACCTGTCTCCATATGGCAGTAAATATATGGGACAAATATAAAAGGGAAATGGTTAAAGCTAATATTTTTTTTAATAAATGTTATACTCTACTTATAACTAATGGTTCTGTTAAATGTATATGACTGGCTTCAATTTCAGAGGGTCTCACAGATGTAATATTGTATCACCAACCTGATGACAAAAAAAAGAACAGAGGCTTTTGTTTCCTTGAATATGAAGATCACAAAACAGCAGCTCAAGCCAGGCGTAGATTAATGAGTGGAAAAGTGAAAGTTTGGGGTAATGTTGTTACAGTTGAATGGGCTGACCCCATAGAAGATCCAGATCCTGAAGTGATGGCAAAGGTAAACATTTACGGGAGCAGTGAAAATAGCATGCATTTGTTCCTGCTCTTTTGTGAACATTGTGATTGTTGATATACATCATAAGGACATAGATTCTGTTCTGTAAAATAGCGTATTTAACATTTACCGTCCCTGCTATGTATGGGATGTTTTACACAAAATAATTCATACAAATTATATAATCTGTTTTCATAGAAGTTTCCAGTAACTATTGGTTACTCCTGCGACACTGTTTCATATTTTAGTTTTGATATTTAACAAGTCAAAAACATTTTCATCCTTGGAATATGAAATACTGCCTAAGCCCTTTTCTTATTCGATCTCATAGTACCTTAATTCGTTGATAAAACAGTGTTCACTGGGTTTCTTTATTTTTCCTACAAGGGGTTAGAGTGTGACCCTGCCAAAAGGTATGAGCACATTTTTTAATATGTGGGGTTTTCCACAAGTCCTGTTTTTGCTATGGCAGTGAAGTCTGTTACAGCATAGTATTCAGTATTGTCACTTTACACATGACACACATTTTCTTAAATTTCTGGTTTTTTATGTTATATTCCCAATGTGATCTGTTTTCTTTAATGCCTCCCTTGATTTTTCTCAGCAAAGGTTACAGCAAGCTTTTCAGTGAACAAAAACTGCAGGGATTCCTCACAGGCTCAAACTCAGCATTAGCAATGATGAGTTTTTTCAGGAAACTTAGTTAATTTGCATGGAAATAATATGGTTGAATCATGGGCTCACCTTTTATTTATAGAAAGGCTCCTCTTCATTAATAGTGTTTGACTCAGTGGAAAGATTTGTTATCCTCCTGGATGTGTTATTTTCCTTCTAAAGCTTCTGTACCACCTCTACTATTGTCTTCAAAAGTCCTTTGACTCTGTGGGAAGCCTTTTAGAAGGAGCAAATACTCCTCCTTGTTCCTTGTAGAGTCATGTTTACATCCAAATTGTTGAGACTAACAATGTTGATAGATTTGGGATACAAAAAGGAATTTTGTATTTTATGAGTTCATTACTTAGACATTGTACCTTGAAATTTACTTCAATCCTGAGTGGAGATTAGTTATTAGTGAAGGAATGTCCTGTTTTTTTGCTTGGGCATGCATCAAACTAGACTGGTGAGCTGAACAGTCATAACTGACACAAATTCAGAGAGTGGCTTAAACTTCTATTTGGTCTCAATGAGAAACTACTGTTTTGTTTAGCCTTAATATCCTCATTTATCTAAATGATGTTGCACTAAATTCTACACCTGTGACTGGTGGGGCTTTTGTTAATTACTGATGTTCCACTTTTATTTCAGAATTTCAGAAACAAATACCTGATCAGTTTGGAACTTTCTGCTAAAGCAAATAATATATTCACATCTCTGTTGTAGCAGTTAAACCTTAGCTCCTTTTGTATTGATAATATAAAAATAATTTATTAAATATGTATGCTGCCCAACTCCTTTCTCTGGGTAGCTCATAACAAAACTGAACAGAGAAATTACAATAAAACAAAGAGAAAAAGGTTAAAGGAGTCCCTGCAGATTTTACCCCGCTAGTCATTGCCGACTATAGCAATAGGAGGCAGTGTTCATCTCCGTTTCAAGGCCATTGAGCCCAAAGACATTTCCATATCAAGTGGCCAGCATGACATCATGGAGCACTGTTACCTTTCCACAATAGTAGTGCCTATTTATTTGCATGGTTTCAAACTGCTAGGTGGGCAGGAGTTGGAGCAAAGATAGGCACTCACCCGGTTGTGTGGCGCCTGGGTCTCGAACCTCAGCTGCTGGCTTTCTAGCTGACAAACCCAATGTCTTAACTGCTGAGCCTCCATACTCCACCACCACCCCCAAAAAAACAGGAAAAGGAGGAAAAATGTTTCCCTTGTCAAAGGCCTAGGTAAAAAAACATATTATTGAAAACGAATGTGACTTGGGGGGGGAGGTGCTGCTACAGAGGGCCAGGTATGAGTACCATTTGTTCACATTATCATAACTTTGAACAGAAAACTACGTGTACTGTAAACCATCAGAGACTATCAGAAATCCTGCAAGTAATGTGATCCATGCCATGTAGGGCTTTAAAGGTGATAGCAAGTAGCTTAAATTGAATGCACCGAAGCCAATATTGCTCACATAGCAATGGTATTACATAGGAATATTGCAGTATGCCCAAAACTATATAAATTGCCACATTCTGGCCAGTTGAAGCTTCTGAATGCTCTTCAAGGATATCCCTCAGAGTGCATTGCAGTAGTCCAGCTAAGAAAATTATTTGTAAATTAAGACATTTTTGGTTTGTGTCCAGTTATGACTTACCCAAATCACAATTACTTTTTGAAAAAAGCTAAATAAGTATATCTAATACATATGCTTGTTTTATTGTTTGCAGTAATATACTGGTCACACTAAGCTAACACAATGCTTTGTTTTAGGTAAAAGTGTTATTTGTACGGAATCTTGCAAATTCAGTCACAGAAGAAATACTAGAAAAGGCTTTTAGTCAATTTGGAAAACTGGAGAGGGTGAAAAAGCTAAAAGATTATGCTTTTATTCATTTTGATGAACGTGATGGTGCTGTAAAGGTATGTTTTTATTCCCAGTTTCATTTATTTAGTAGATTTAGATTTAGTGAATTCAAAGTGGCATACATTTCCTGATTTTCCCACTGTAACTATGTAAGTGGGTTTGGCCTGAAAGGGCGCGACTAGCCCATAGTTCCCCACCTACCTTTCATGTGTAAGGCAGAACTAGCATTTGTGGTCTCCTGATATCTAGTCTTAACATCTTAACTACTACATGAAATTAGCTCTCAGGTATTTATTACATTGATACTCTGCTGTAATCATGAATAGACTCTTAGTGGCAATTTTTTCAGAAATCTGCCATAAACTTAAAATTTATGCTACAATATGCTACAATTCTATTTTGTCAGGTTTTGGTTCTGTTTATTATTAAGAAATAAGGGAAGGTTTAATTATCCTCTTAGTAGTGCCAATTTACAGCCATTAGTTCTCATTGTCCTCATGACTAATCTGAAGAATTGTTGAGAATGAGTTAACAAGACCAACTGTTGCCAGGATAGTAAATAAGTAAACTCAAGTAAATTATACTAAGTAAATCAGTTTGTTTCAGATTTTATGCTAGTGTCAAATTCTATTAAAAATATGAATTAAAAGTATAAAGTGGATGCTATGACCTTTATTAGCACTCATTCCAAAATATACTGAAATTTTGCTCTTAATCTTCATTCTTGGTTTTCATGGTTGCAGAGAATATTTCTAAATCTTACACATTGAAAAATTAAGAAATAGACTGACGTGGCCTTTAGTGGAAAAGGCAATGATCTTGTGTGTTCTACATAGTACCATTGGTATTTTTCCTACTGTACTTACAGTTGGTGTGCTGTATTTGTAAGACTACTTTGGTAAGAATGATTACAAATTATATTCTTCATAGGCTATGGAAGGAATGAATGGCAAAGATTTAGAAGGAGAAAATATAGAAATTGTGTTTGCAAAGCCACCAGATCAGAAAAGGAAAGAACGGAAAGCACAGAGACAAGCTGCCAAAAATCAAATGTAAGGAATGGAAAGCATGATTTTAATGCATTTAACACTACCTTATATGTAGAATTCTTGTGTTAAAGCATAATGTACCTGTTAATGGTTATATTGTATTGTGACAGACAATATATGTATACTTGAATTCTATGATGTATATCAGTATATCACCTTTTTAATCCATGCTTTTCCTAGGATATAAGTGCCGGTCTTTTGATCTACTGATAGTAGAGAGAGAATAACTATGTTAACAGATTACCTATTGATAAACTAGAATCCCATTCTGTACGAGGATTATCTCAGTTAGTTGTGATCAAGTGAAAATTCTTTCTGCTCCCCCCAAAAAATAATATAGGAATGGGTGAGCAGTAGTTGACATATTGGTCGTGAGAAAAACTTTTTAAATCATAGAAAGTAATATTGTTCTTGAGTCAAACTTACACAAAAGAACATTTCTCTTGGCTAGTTGAATAAAACCAAAAGGGTAGAGGAATGTTTACTCTGATCAATGCATTTCTGGTTAGAAAAATCAGCTTTAGTGATGTGAAACTATTTGTGGGCAGCTTGTATTTTTTAAAATATAGGCTGCCATGCTTATATATATATATATATATATATATATATGTGATAACCCATAGCAAACGGCTTTGGGCAGTTTCCATTATTAAAACCACAGTTAGTATACTGCAAATATACAGGTAATCCTCATTTATTGAATGTCTAATTAAGTGACTGTTCAAAGTTACACCAGCACTGAAAAAGTAGGTTTATGACTGGTACTCAAACTTGCAGTTATCACATGATTGGGATTGGGATACTTTGCAGCCAGTATGCATTTATGAAGGTTACAGCATCCCACATAATCATAATTTGTGACCAGGTTGTCTGTGGGTGAGCCAGATTTGCTTAACTACTGTGTGATTCAGCCAATTTCTGACAAAAAAGTCAATGGGGAAGCAGGCAGAAAATCATAAGTCAAGGTCATGTAATGTCAAGCTTAATAACCTGCAGTGATTTGCTTAATGATTGTAGCAGAAGTGACATAATTTAAAAAAATTGGGGAGGAGAGAATGCAAATTAGCTGTAACTTGTAGATAAGTTAGAACCATAAGGGTTTGAGGATAATAGCAAGCCAAAATTTATATAGGGCTTGTAAAATGGAAACTGTTATGACTTTCATGGGTTATATCCCATGGAACTCAGTTTTGGAAGTGTTCAAATAATCTTAACATGAACTTACTTAATGTATGAATTGGATTTGTATTTTTAATAATTAAAAAATTATTATGGCCTGCCTGCATAAGTTGCATGAAACTATTTTTACAGAGTGAGTTTTGCTTATCTCTTGTTTTAATATTGTGGTATATAGTGCATCTTTTTCACAGCTAAGTCGTCCTTAGCTGTTTCAACTTTAAACACACACACACAAAATAGAAAGTCACTAACTAATCTCAACACACACAAAATCTAAAAAGAGTATTAAAAACCCACGTTATTAAAATCACACCTGTTGAAAGTATTTTATATTTCTATAGGCAGATAGACTTAATGAAAAAGGACATTTCTGGGTATCCGTGCTGTACATAACAGCACACTGTCCCTTTTATATAGCTGCCTTAACCCACATAATGGAAAAACATTTCTATAGCATTGATTGATACAAATTTTGGTTCAATTATAAGATTTCTTGCATTCTATTTCCTGGACAGTTGTTTTGCTCCCTTGTTCATCTTGATGTTTTATGCATATAGATCAGAGATGAGGAATCACCAACCTGTGGGGCCACTGTCCAGGTCCTTAGAATCTTTCTGCATTATCCATAACCATTCCTCTTTTGAGGGGTAGAATTGGTACTTAGGCTATCCTTCTCTTGCATTGAGAAAGCAGATAATGACAGAGTGGCTATGCATCTACCTTCTAGCTGTTCAAAACTATATTGTAATGGTCTTTCAATAATGGAAGTGTTGTTCTATGTTTTTTCAATTTCTTGCAAAGTTTGACACTGATTTATGATGAAATGCTTTGAATGTTCCTTGTAGAAAAATATTTTTCCCTTTCTATAGCAGTTCTTATTTCTAATTTAGTTTTGGATGTTTTTATCTTAATTTGAAGGACAAACTATAAGTACTATTTCGTTACCCTTGATATGAAAGGGAGAGAAAAAAATCTACAGGTAGTCTTTGACTTACAACCATTTGTTTATCAACTGTTCAAAGTTACAGCATCACTGAAAAAGTGACAACCAATTCTCACGCTTAGGACTGTTTT
>JANHJO010010680.1:168370-173405 GCA_032468235.1 Pseudoxyrhopus heterurus
GTTAAGTGGTGAAGCATCCTCTATTGAATCACTCTTCCAAAAAGTTCTATCAAGTCCAACTATGCATAGGTAAGATACACTATGATCTAATACGGACTTCACAGAAAGAGCTTTTGTTATACCTTCCCCAAAGGGATACTGCAGTTGTTACTTACCTGTAGGCACCACAATAAGATCTGAGACACCGAATTAAGGTTTTATACACACCAGTTCCCCAGTAAATGAAAAAATTTAAAAAAAATAGATGTCATATGTTAAATTGCTCATTGCAAACAATCATTTTGCATTCCTGCAAATAAAATTGTTTTATACTGTAAGCTGGAGGCAAGTGTAACTTATTTTTGTAATAAAGTTTTTATTTTTTTTATGTGTCATTAATATAAATGTGTGTTAGTGCAGAAATCTTCTGGTTTAAAAACTCGTGCGCACACATTTCAGTATGTTTACTTGTATTTACATTTTTTAGAATAGTCATTTCCAGTAGTCTGTCTCTCACATTAATTGAATTTTTGTTATATTAATAAACCATTTTAGTATATTGTATGTCAATTACTGGGATAGCTGGGACATAAAGTGTAATTTAAAATTTGTCAAGTATTCATGGGAATATGTAAATGTGCCTTGCTAGTTAAGAGAAAAGCTAAGTGGCTGATGGTAAAAAGTCATTGCTTAATGAAACACCTATTGCCACAGTTTCATATGCTGCCCATGGTAAAGTTCTACTTTCCATATTTGAATAAGAAATATGAGTGTTGCATCAGCTTCTAAAATCTTAAACTTGATAGGATGAGGTTATGAAATTTAGGTTTGCTAAATATAGCCTTAAATTTTGATTTCATTGTAATCCTTGGTATTGGCAATCCTAGTGCCAAGGAGGTTGAAATGCTCCCTTCAATGAGGTTGTAGTGCCAACTGGCATCTTTACTGTCATGGTTTAATGAAGAGCACTGTCAAGGTGTTCATGCCAAATCCGACCTGATTCTTTATAGGAATTTTAGAAAAATGGAAAACCATCTTAACTTGGATCTTCCAAATCCCTCCCATTGCTGAAAAACAAACTTCGTAAAAGTTTTCAAGCATGACTGATTTTGATGGGGGGGGGGGAGTAAATGATTATTTATTCAGAACAAATGTTGATGCTGATGAGAAATGAAAATTTACAATAATATGGAAGCTGAAATTGTAATCACATGTCCGCAAGAGAAGGTGGGCTATAGGATACATGTCAAAATGGACTGGAATTGACTTATCTGTAGAGTTTGTAAGCAATGGTGAGTAATAAGTAACAGAATCTTGACAGTGTTCTCGAATAATTATGAATTCAAGCCATTCTGACTTTTACAATTAAACATTATTTGCACTGTTCTGACATTGGTGCAGTTTTTTTAACAGTATAATGATAAAGCTACAGTAAAATGCATGTGGAAACTTGTATTGTGGAAAAATTGATCTTTTAAGAGAAAATGTTAATTTTGAAAATTTTAAAGTTGAATATGTAAAGGAAAAGATTTCACTGATGGATATATAGATATATGATTTTAGATAACACTGAATTGATCATGATGGATGTCAATGTTGTCGATCACATCAACATTTATTGAAGTTATCAAGATATGATGCTTACGAAATATTACACATCCTGTTGTCATATTAAGACAGATTTACTATTGTATTACAGCAGGAATGTTGGAGGTATATAATTCTGTGTTAGCTTATATATTAATGAAGGCATTTGTGTTCCAGAATTGAGTAGCTTATGCAAGTTACTGTTGCAGTTTATAGAAGACCAAGGATTGGAACTAGTCTATTTTAATGAAAAATAGTATTTCTTGGAACCATGTTTAAAGCAATTATTCTAGACTTTACAGTCAATTTTTCATAGTGTATAGCTGAACTAAAGTGAACTTGATAAGCAGCAATATTTGCAAACATTAGTGAATATAAGAAGTGGTGAGTAAACTAAATGTGATTGTTCATACGCTAACAAATACTATATCACAGGTAGTATATAACTGAGCTTGGCTGAAATGGAAAAAAAATCTGGAAATCCCAGGATTTATAAACTAGATGGCGGAGCTTAAAAAATCCTGAAAGAAGGCAATTGAAACTATTTGAATAGTTTGCTATGTATTGGCATGGTCATAAAAAATTAAACACAATTTAAGACAGTCTTTATAGAATATTCTGACAAGAAATCATTAACTGAGAAGTGTCAGTTACATAAAGGTATCCTGAAATTCTCTTTGCCCTTTGGTGTACAAGATGGCTTTTAAAGAAAACTGTAAAAAAGTATGCATATAATTTTGATAGTCCTTGGTAGACAATTGCATTCTATGAAGTAAATAGGAGGGGTGATGTTAAGCATACTTTACTACAGTAAAAGATGAAAAAAAATCATACATTGGAAATTAAACTCAAATGATGATTCCAAAAAAAGGATATTAGTTAAAAATGAAATAGTTGTAAATTGCTTTTTAATTTAATTAATTTTAAATTTAATTTACTTTTTAAGTAAATTGTACAATTTACTTTTGAGATTAGAATCAGTATTTGCTTACAAGTTAAATCTTGAATGACTAACTGGATGCTACACTTAATCAAGCAATGAGTTTTGTTGGATTTAATTGCTGCAAAAGAAACCTGTGACATTGTATATACTATAGTTGTGTTATGCCACAGTATTCCAGTGAAAAAATTACACGTTAATACTTTTTAGAACAAAACTTCAAGATGTTATACAAAGTGTGTACTGCTTCCCCCCAAAAAAAGACTTGGAATTCTAGGAATAGTACATGTGTTGAAACACTTAGAAACATAAAGTTAATATCAAACGATTAATGTCATACATATTTAATCCTAATACTCATACACCCTTCTAGAATAGGGATATGTTAGTATAATTGTCTGCTATTCTGAAGAAGTGCACAAACAATGCAGGTAAGTAGGTAATAACATTTGGGCATGTGTGAGTTAAAACAGATGAGATAAAATTCTTAAATAGAAGGAATTCCTCCATTTTATCCCATCTGCAGACAAAATATGGGAAATAGGAAAATTTGACAGTATTCTTCCTATCACACTAACTCACATTCAATTTGAAAATGTCCATGAACTCACAGATACAGAGATTGGGGTACAATGATGCAAGTTGCCCTTTGAAATGCACCCCCGCCCCCCAATAAGCGAAGCGAGCTCCCTTTCCTGTCCTTTTGAAAAGGTCTGCAGGCCTGGCTGTACTGCCCACAGAGGAGCACATATCTGTGGAGACATGTAAAACATGCTAATTATATATAGCTTTTGTGTTTTTATGCCTACATATACACTACCCAGAAATGTTCTATATGGGAGATCGGCGGTTTCTAAATTTATCTATATAGGTTAGCCTAGGAATAGAAAAACCATTCACAGAATATTAATATACGAGGACTCTATCTTGAACGCAGAACATAACTGCTTTAATAATCCACTGTATTCCAAACTGAATCATGAATTCTATATGCCAGTACCAAAGCACTTATTTGTAGTGGGATTACAGGTTGGGACACTGTACATGAGAAAATTAAATGTACAGACATTTGGATGGTTGTGTCAATAACCAGATTTGCATTAGTTTTTTTTTTTTAAATACTATTCAAATGAAACTGCTATTTGGGAGTGCCCATTTGGTATAGCTTGCATTTATACTTAGTAGTTTAATTGTGAAACTACTTTTAATTTCATTGTAAGCTAAAGTACAAAATGTGTATGCCTTGTTAAAATGACCTATTGAATTTTCTGAAAGAAAAATGTCTAAAGATAAGGAAACTACAGTACTTTATATTAGTTTTGGTTTTAAACGTCTCAACTCATGAGTTAAGATTGTGGGAATATGACATCAGAATGAGTACTATGCATTTTGTTCATGCTACAAAATGGAAGCTTAAAAAGATTTTTTTTTACTTCTTATACTTAATGATCCAGGTAGCACTGCATACATAGCAAGCCAAATTAGGTTTATCAAAATGGAAGAAGCTATTTTTCGTGCAAGTAAATTTTATATTAATTTTCACTATAATAGTAATCATTATGGATGATAACATTATTAAAGGAATAAATCTCAGCATAAATATATGACATAAAAGCATCTTTCAATATAATGCAGTTAAACTTTAAAATACAAAACTCAAAAAGTTTCAAATATATTTTAATATATTAAAGAAGAGTTATACTTTTCAGCACCTAAAGACTTTCCATAAATGGAGTTCCCCACAGAGAAGGCTGTGTTTCCTGTTTTCATGAATCTAATTTCATTGGATAAGGGGCATGACAGAAATGTCCAAGAATTTCCACCTGGGCCAAGAAAATATTTTTAAAATATATTTAAATATTTCAAACCCCAATTGTTTATGATTTTAAAGATCTAGATACGGACTTGGAAATACTTTTGGACGTCTGCTATGTAGTCAGACTGTATTTATTTCTACTTAGCTCATCTGAAGTTTCTGGAGTATAATATATATCATTGGTGGGGGGGGGGGAGAGCCCCAGAGTGTGCATGATAAAGCTGCCTTAAAACACGGCAGCTGTTTTCCCATTATAGCCAGGAAAGAATAAGGCTTGCCAGGTTGTAATGAACTCATTTTTATTAGAGTTCATCCAATAAACAGGCTTGTAGCCAATTTTAAATTAATCTAGAACACCGACTTGGCAGTAAAATGAAACAAAATGTGAATTGGTCAGCAAACTCACACAAGCCCTTTATCAAGCGTTAATTAATAACCAAGTCTCTTTGAAGACTGCTTCGCGTCCTCGATAACCAGCTAATTTTGGAGCCAGACAGGAGTATATCGCATTAGGGGAGCAGGTGCATGCAATTTATCGCTGGTGTCCAACTGGTTTTGCATCGGAAGTGAACTGGAACTATACTCCAGGGATTGCTGAAGTAGTATAACTCCCAGCATCCCTCAATATTTGCCGTACTAGCTGCAAACCAACGAAAATTGGAATTGATATTCAACGACATCTGATACCCAAGTTTACTACCACCGCTGAAAAA
>JANHJO010010682.1:1109-14638 GCA_032468235.1 Pseudoxyrhopus heterurus
GGAAGGCTGAGTCGACCTTGAGCCTGGTGGGATTCGAACTGCTAAACTGCAGGCAGCTTGGAGCTGAATACTTAATTACTTAAGGCTCTATTAACAATGGAGATAGATTTTATTTTATGAAAAATATTAATCTGCTGACAGTTTTGTTTACCCATAGAATAATATTTAGATAATTTAAGTTTATAATACAGGCATAATTGCTAGTGAACGTAATCAAATTAATAAGATGGCGATTATCTCATAATATTTTGTTTAAAAGTACTTAGTACTCAGAGTAAAAACTACAGCAAGATATTTATCATGCTTATAAATAACAATGTTTTCCTTTGAGGTATTTATTGAGTAATTTCCTCGTTTTTAAAAACATGATTAAGAAATGCTATGCATACTTGAGACCACAATGAGCATAATAACATTTATTTCTAAATAGACATACATAATTGGGCTGTATATTAACTATAGTTTTAAACAGACTTATTATCCCAAACTTGTCAGAGATAGTCCTCAGGTTATAACAACTGATTCAACAATTGTTCAAAATTACAATGGCTCTAAACAAGGAGGATTTATGACCAATCCTCGGAGTTCTGGCTGTCAGAGTATCCCTGTGTTAAGTGATCACAAGGTCATTGCATATATGTCAGTGTGGTCTGTCACCAGTTCTGTAAATTGCATATTTAACATCTGGCAAAAGGAGGAGATCCAGACTTTGACAAGATTGCTCTCAAGCAGCCTGTTTATGCACATTACTCACTTTACTGAAGAGTTCCAGGAATTGAAGAAGTAGAAATGACACCTAAAACATTAGTGGAAGAAGTAAAAAAAAAAGGAACTTTTTCAAATCAGAGGTGTCCGAGCTGGTGGGGGAGAAAGAGGCAAAGAAGATAGGAAGAAAATGCGTCATGACACTGTGATAATACTTGTTCCTTTGTACATGTGTTGTGATATCACTCACAAGTACGTATTATATATAATTTCCATCACTACATCACAGTATACAGTTCAGTACTGTATTGAAGATCTTGGAATCTGCAGATGTCTTTGGGTTGCATACAAGTACAAGCTCATGTTTGAGCTGACCCTGTAGCAATAAGGGAGGCAATGTGTCAATACTTCTCCCTTATTGCATCAGTGAACTGTCAGCAGTCTTACTGAGGATGGCAAATTCCCTATTAGGAAGGGATGAACAGTAGTTCTCCTACTGCACTACTGTGTCCATTTTACATTGGGCTGGTCAGGCCATTCAGAAGGTCTTGGCTCTTCCTGGGCAGATTCTGATGTGGTGATTAGGGCAAAGTCTAGTTGTGTTAACTGGAACTCCTTTCAGCTACTATGTTTTAAGGAAGTAAGGTGCTACTCTGTCTCAAGACTTCTGCCATTTGTGGGCTTGATCTAAACGTCTCTTGATTTTTTTGTGGTTGAGGTATGTGTGAACAGTTGAACCTAGAAGGTGTTCACTTATTTATTTATTTATTAGTTGTATTTGTATGCCACCCAACTCCCAAGGGACTCTGGGCGGCTCACAGCAAAATACAATATAAAACAGTAAAAACATAATATAAAAGGGTATAAAATACATTCTTATAATATTAAAAATAATACAACACTCTCCATGCAACCAGGACCTCACATGGTCTTCTATTAGTTAGATCAATGGCCCCAGGCCTGCCGAAACAGCCAGGTCTTTACGGCTTTCCGGAAGGCCAGCAGAGTGGGGGTAGTCCGGACCTCCGGGGGTAATTGGTTCCAAAGAGCCGGAGCTGCCGCAGAGAAGGCCCTCCCTCATGGGCCCGCCAGTCGGCACTGCCTAGCAGACGGGACCTTCAGGAGGCCGACCCTGTGGGATCTAACAGGGCACTGGGACACGTGAGGTAGGAGGCGGTCTCGAAGATAGTTGGTTTGTGGGATGCTGGCAGTCTTGAAGAAGACTTGCAGGCTATTTCCACAACAGGCTCTAGATCATGGGTATCAAACTCGCGGTGTCACATTGCCATCACACGACAACACGACGTTTTTCTCCTTTGCGGAGCTGGGGTGGGCGTGTCCTGAGCATGATGCATCCGGCCCATGGGCCGCCAGTTTGATAACCCTGCTCTAGATACAGCCCTTTTTGATAACTACTGTCCAGTTTCAATCTTTCTTTATGGGAAGGAGTGTTGAAGCATAAAGTAGGGTTTCAGATGCAGAATACCCTAGAGGAAGCAGATTATAGCAACATTTAGGTTTACATACCACCCCATAGTGTTTTTCAGCACTTCCTGGGTGGCTTATAACATAGAAGTATTATTTGCATAAACAATCTGGGTCCTCATTTTATCAACCTTGAAAGGATGGAAGGCTGAGTCAACTTTGAGTCCCATCAGGATCGAATTCCAGGTTATGGGCAGAATTTGCCTGCAATAGTGCACTTAACCACTCTGCCACCAGGGCTCTGTTTATGTGGACCTTTTTATTTGTACCTTCTGGATTCAGGTCTGGTCATAGGACAGAGACAACATTGCCATCAACTAACTCAAGTTTGACAGATTGTGTCAATTCAGCAACAAGGCAGGGTGTCGTGTAGAGGAGCTATTCAGCCAGTTCCGACAGGTTCCGGAGAATCGGTAGCGATAATTCAGAGAACCGGCAAATACCACCTCTGATTGGCTGACCGTGGCAAATACCACCTCTGATTGGCTCACCACATAGCCACGCCCACAAAGCCACGCCCACAGAACTGTAGTAAAAAAAATTGAATCCCACCACTGTTGTCGTGTTACCTGAATTAGAAGAGCTCATGTCTCCTGCTTTCCCATGTACTGCACTGATGAGTCCTCCTATGACATAGGCAATCCCTTGCTTCTTCTCTCTGTTTGGACCAGTGTTAAACCTCTACAGTATAAATAATGATTAGGTTTATTATGAATTAGAGTTCTTGCCATATAGGATAGAACATGGTGAAACAAACTGTTTTTACTCTTTTTACATTTTTTATTGTTTGTAAGCTACCTAGAGTCATGAAAGTGAGTGGGCAGCCATGTAAATTCTATAACAACCAACCAAACAAACTGGCTTCAGGTTGGCAAAGGAATGTGACAAGGCTGTGTACTCTCTTATTTATTCAACGTATATGTGGAATACATATTAAGGAAAGCTGCATTGGAAGAAACAGGAGGAAGAAACACCTATGTATGCTAACTATTTTGATAACTGAAAATGCAAAGAATCTGAAAGCCATACTAAAAGTCAAAGAGCACAGTGAAAATATCGGACTAAAATTAAATAAAAGGAAGACCAAACTAATGACAACAGGTAGAACAACCAGGCCTAGAACTGACAATGAAAATAGAAAAGTGAATAGTTTCTGCCTTTTAGGATCAACTGAAAGGATCAAACAATCAAGAGACATGTCACAGACTAGCACTTGGTAGAGCAGCCCTGAAGGCCTTAGAAGAGACATTCAGATGCTATGATGTCTCCATACTTACAAAGATCAGAATTGTGGAAGCTATGATACTCCTCGTGACACTCTATAGAAGAAAAAGTTAAACTTTAAAAAAGCAGGTTAGTGCGCCATTGGGAGACTTGAAAGAACAGGTTAGGGATAGGTTGTCATGGAGAAAATCTATGTGGTTGCTAGGAGTCAAAAATGACTTGATGGCTCACCATAAACAAACCTTGGTTCATTCATCCATGTAACAAACAACACAGAGAAGATTAGGACTGCAGTTCTTAATACACTTACTATGAAGTAAGCTTTATTTATTGAAATGTGCTTATGGGTGAACATACAGTATGCAGGACTGTATTGTAGTATATCTACAATACTTTGTATATTTATCTGGAAATATGCCCTACTGAATACAGTGAGGCATTCTATCAACTGTACACTAAAAGAGGCAGATATTTTTTTCACTTTTCTTTATTCAATAAACTCCAATCTATATACTGAGACTTGAAAAAGATAAGCAGGTGGGAAGAGAAGGGGACAAGTCAGGAGACAACAAATGTGAGATAGTTTTTACATTGAGAAGAATCTTCCATCTGTTCTTGCCATATCAGATTACTAGATACAGTGGTTAGAATCTGAATTTTGATAGGATAAAAATTAAAATGCAAAACAAAGACCGGCAGCCTGTTAGATCAGGTGTTTTTGTTCTTATTATAGAATATTCAAGGGGAAAATACAGGAGGAGAGCAAAAAGCCATTTCTTCATTTCCACATATTAATTGCTGTTTCCACACTTTTCCATCTTGACTGTCATACATTCTGCACCAACAATTAGCACTTTGGAGGGCGTCTAAGTGGGAAATAATAGCCTTTAAGCTTCACTAATTTCCCCTTTGCAGTTGGCTATTAATTTATTTACTTCTATAATTATGGCTTCATTATACCAGAGTCAAGATTAAAGAACTTTCCCTGTGAAAAACAACAACAGCCCGACTTCAATTCAATATTCTTCTAACTCTGTCTTACCACACACAGATTACCAGTGCTTTCTTCTGAAAGGACTAATAACTTATTCTGACATTGTGAAATTAGTGACACATCTATATTGGAGATCTGTAAATTGCACATTTGTGTTGTGCTAATGAATTGCGTTATGCTAGTTCTTTAAGCAAACTAGCACTTCTGCATAGCAATGCTTATTACTCCCTAAAAGTCTGTAGTGGTGAGTTAACTCCACTGAAATTATATGGGTTCTTTTTGGTAATAGTTATTCACTTTGCGTCATAAGTCAATATTATTTAGCAGACTGCATTTCTGTTTTTATTCCAAAATTATTCTTGTGACTTGGTATTTTTTTAAAGCAATTTAATGTGTTATGGGAATCATTCTATGAGGCAAGCTTTCAACTTACTTTAAGCTACATCACTATTTATTCAGTATTTCAGCAATGGATTTGAGTTCTATGTAAGTTTAACTAAGTTTCATTGTTAAATTTAAGGTCTATTAAAACAGGTTGATACATTATATTTCCGCTGTGTGAACAGTTGTCTGTTTCTGCTCCTACTTGTTAAAGGTGAAATGTAATAATGAAGATATGAATTGCTGGAAAACACTTGTTTCTGAGGGATTCTTTTTTCCTTTCCCAAGGGGTCGAGGAATCCTTCAGTCTGAATTTTATATATTGATTTTTAAGCACCCTGACCATATTCTTATATATTAGCATACAAGTGTCCAATACAGGTGGTCCTCAGCTTACTACCATTCTTTTAGTGACCATTTGAGAAGTGAAAAGTAAAAAAGTGACTTACGACCAGTCCTCACCTGACAGTTGCAACATCCCCATAGCAATAGCACTTACATTTATATCCCGCTCCATAGTACAACTCTATGTGTGACTCCATAGTGTGACTAAGCAGTGGTCCCCAATCTTTCCATCTCTGTGGACCAGCAGTGGTGGAGGAGAGGGGATGGTTTTGCACGTGCACGCAATGCTTGCGCAAATGCAGCTTTGTGCACTTGCCCGCTACTTGTGCGGCCCAGTTTCAAATGGGCTGCGGCACAGCACCGGGCAGTGGATCAAGGGTTGGGGATCCTTGTTTTAAAGGACTCTCTGGGTGGTTGCCTCCAACAATCTGGGTTCTCATTTTACTGACCTCAGAAGGATGGAAAGCTGAGTCAACCTTGAGCCCCATCAGGATCAAAATCCAGGTTGTGGGCAGAGTTTGCCTGCAATACTGCATTTTAACTACTGTGCCATCAGAGGTCCCATGGTCATGTGATCAAAATTTGAGCGCTTTGCAACTGGCATATATTTATGAGCATATAAATAATAAATCCTGGGGTCATTTGCTTGCCATTTGTGACCTTCTCAGTTGGCTTCTGACAGCAAAGTCAACGGGGATGCGATTCACTTAATGACATGATTCATTTAACAACTGCAGTGATTTGCTTAAAAATCATGGCAAAAAAAGAATCAGGTGCAAGTCATTTAACAACTGCCCTGCTTAGCAATAGAAAATTCTGATGCCAGTTGTGATCGTAAATCAAGGACTACCTCTATATAAGATTATAGGACACTTGCATGTCAATATATGAGAATATGATTTGTGATGTTGTTTTAAGTCCAGTGGAACAATAAAAATAGTAGCTTTTCCAGCTGTGGGAACATCCCAAAGGTGTATTAAAGTAAAAAAAGTGATAGAAATGAGCAGGTATACCTCTTTGCTTTATGTCCATAGAGTCGCGCATGATAGTCATTTATCTTTCTTTGTACTTAACTAACCTATAGGAAAAATCTTTGGTCTTTGAACTGTTTTGATTCTGTAAAAGGCATACTGTGCTGGTGAAATGCAGGATTACATTATAATGAGGGGGCGGGCACCAGTTTTATATCTCAAGGAAATATTCTATGTTATGAATATTTCAATGAATGTAAATAATGTGACCTGGTTCAGAAGGAATGCTAAGCTACAAGGTGGTCTTTTTGTGTTTTATTTAATGTGAATTCCACTCATTATGATTTTGCATTATGTACCAGTAGGGTTTGCATATTTTCTTTCTGTCTGGAGGAGTTACAGCATAAATGGGGAGTGATGTTTTATAATTTCATTATTAATTTTTCAGTCTTACCCTCTCAAAAAGGGAGTCATTAACAATGGTATTTGTAAGTGCTGGCTGGCTTACATTACAGAGACCTGGCTATAACTATACCAACAGTGTAAACACTAGGGTATGGTATCCACTCAACTTTTGTTTTCCTCTCTGAAAAGAAACAAATTTTTAAAAAGTTAATTCAAGGAGTTTGAAATTTCTTGTGAAACAGTAAATGTTACACTATGACTGTTCGTTTTTTTCCATTGTTTTTGTTTTAAAAATAAAAAACAAATTGTTCCCAGTGGCTTATTTTCAGTTCTAATGGATGAAAAACATACCTCCGGAGCTATTTTCTGACTTAGTGAATATTTACCAAGCTTCCTGCCAGCCTATAAAATGTACAAACATGAACTTGGTTAATCATTAGCTTTCTTGAGAAAGTAAGGTATAATAATCATGTAGAAAACTGGTTACGTATGTAGTTTTAACTGAATGTGGACAACAAAGGGATCTTTACAGATTAAAACTGTTTTTTCAGAACTGGCTAAGTTGATGGGAATTTTTATAGTGGTTAACTTGTTTACTGGAATCTCTCTCTCTCTATGGGCAACAGCTTTGCAAGATTAAGGTCCATGGAATAAAAATGTATGCACGCTTTTTAAGAAGATGTAGCTGTCCTAGGAAGTGGTTATGGATAACAGAAGCAGGCTGATGCAATGCCGTGCTTTCAAAGCAGGCTGATGCAAAGCCGTGCTTTCAACAGCAGTTAATGGACTCTTCCCTCCAAAAAGGATTCATGCTTCTGGAGTGCTATGCAATTTAAAGGAGTGCAGATGGCACAATCCTTTCTGGTATGCTTAAAGGTGATCTACCTTGTCTGTTTTATACTTTCTCCACTTGGGCCCCTAAAAAGCTTAGCAAGTCTGCTATTCTGGAATAGACAGCATGATTAGCAAATTGTCTATGCAAACTTCTAGAAGGAAAGATGTGACGTACTTTTTTGGTGTCATTATTATAACTAATGTAGCTTATAGTCTCTTAATTTATAAGAAGCCATTGAAAGAGTAGAGAAGTAACTGTTTACTTTAAAATCCCATCAGTGGGTATTATACAATAGCACAGAAGGGGAGGTTTTAAAACAGAAAATATGAGGCAATATGTATGCATACATGACTATCATAAGCAATGTAACTTAGAGGAATTTCAACACAGAAATTGATTGTGTGCTCCAAATTTGGTAAAGTAAGAAGTGACTGACAGAATGGATGTGTGGATTCTTTTGTAAATTACAATATTTGCATATGACTGATGAACATTAATGGTGGGAGTTAGGGTACTATATTGGCTACAATGAAAAGAAAAGAATACTGCATTATAAGGTTTTTATCTCATGCAGGAAATCTTTGTATGTTATTTTCTTAACCTGACTTCAGCAGAATCAATCCAGATCCATTTTTTAAATGCTCTCTTGCATACTTATTTTGTAGTTTCTTGGTTATAAGACTTTGATTGGTATTCATCTATTAAATCTAGAACCGCCCTGAGTCCTACGGGAGTGGGGCGGTATAGAAATATGGTAAATAAATAAATATAGAAGCTTGAAACAGAGTCTGAATGTGTAATATATGAATTATTGTGCTGTTTTAATGCATAGGAATCCTCAAACTGGATGAAATACAATATTTCATTTGGTAATAAGTATAGTGGTTGATATAGTGATTGATATGTTGGCAATTAGAGTCTTTATTCTTATTGGCAGAGTCTGTAGCAATTTTCTGTAGCTGTTCACTGTAGTGTAAAGACAACTGACCACTTCTACGCTGTTGTCTAAGAAAAGCACTTTGCTCCTTATTATACAATTGAATTTTCCTGTAGTGGAAGGAAGTGAGATGAGATGATTCTTAATTGCTGCCATATTTTTCAGGCCACTACTTGAAATGTGGCTACATTTGCTGATGGAATCTTGAACCTATAATGCAGTGGTGTCGAACCTTTTTTGGTTCGCGTGCCAAATCACTTGCACACGCGTGCTCCTGCGTGCCCTCCATCCACAATGCAATGTGCGCCCCCCATGCATGCGTGCGTGACCGAGATTTCTAGCTCAAAAAAGAGCTGAAAAGCAGCTGTTTTTTTAGGGGGGGGAGTTGGGCTAAAAACCCAGGGGTTGCGCGCACATGCTCAGTGGAGCTGGGCTGGGCGACGGCTGGCGTGCCGGGCAACATGGCTCCGTGTGCCAATTTGGGCATGCGTGCCATAGGTTCGACATCACTGCTATAATGAATTAGTCTGGCCATGGAAATTGGAATATGAAGCTGTATCAATTTATCTTATATATAAAAAAATCCATATATGAGGATAAGGACCAAAGTTTTCATTACTTCAGCTCTAGAGAGGGCAGGGCTTTAGTTTATAAAGCTGCCTTCTAAGATGGCTAAGGATAAAACATCAAAATGAGAGCGTAAGAGTTTGTAGAATTTGGAGATCTGAAGTTGACCTAAATACAGAACTGGTGGTTTTTAAAGCATTTCTTAATATTCCTGGTGAAATAAGAGTAAAGAAGCTGTTGTATTCAGTTTGATGCTCCATGTTTATCATCCTTGATCTAAACTCTGGCCTGGTAACTAAAAGCTAATAATAATGGAGAGGAGAATCCATACTAACAGTTTAATTTCAATGTTCTTTACCTAAGAAGATTGTCCAATTGTTCAATTGAAGAGCCAAATCTTGTGACTGGAAGCTTATTGCACTTAATAGTAAAAGATAATAATCCAGGCTCTAGTCTTCACTTTGTTTTCAAAAGCTTCAGTGCAAAATGCCAAGCTTAGGACAATCAGGCTGCCTCAGACAATTACCTTATTAATTTAGACTGGGTGGCTTGATATTCTAAGAACATTTCTTGAGGGGTTTTTTTGGAGCGGGGGTTGAAAAGTTTATAGTTTCAGTTTTCTAAAAAGTTAATTTCTAACAACGATCACTAAAAATCCTGTTGCACTTAATGTTCTTTTTAATCCTGCTGAGATCTCCAACAGAATCACTATACTATACTATAATTGCTATGTGATTATTTATGAAATTGGAAGATGTTTCTTTTTATTTAAATAATCCACTATATAATTAATATTTAAATTACGTGAGAGAAACAGGTTGTAGCCTATTGATTAGAACAGTTGATAGAATAGCTGATTAACACTGACTGGATTTTCGATTTTACTCATTTATGTATGGTTCTTCCTATCTTGTTTTTTATTGTAAGCCACCTAAGGTCAATTTGGAGTCAGGTAGTGCCAAAATTGAGTAAAATAAATAAATATCATGTTGCATTACATTTCATTTTCAGACTGGCATTTACATAAAATTGTAAAAGTGAACAAGCATTGATTGATCAAGGAGGCCTTTAACTTGTGACATGTTATTTCCCAGGAACTGGAGTCAAAAGTCTACTTAAAGTTCACAGATACTGCAAATATAAACTTTTAGGGACTAGGCTGATATGAAGTCAGCCTGTTTGTCTGATAAATGATGTTCCTGGCCAACAGTTTTACAATGTCAAAGTACATTTTTGGCATAGATGTTGTCAATTATAATTAGGAACCTTAGTAGTTGATCATTTGCTGGGAGATATTTCTTACGTTATTTGTAGATGGAAATAATAATGGCCTAAAACCAATATATAGGGATTTCAATTGACTCGTCAATGTAAATAAACAGTGAGTCAGTACTCAGGCCCATCAAACAGCATGATTTTTGAGCAAATATAGAAGTATGTTATGCCCTCTTGTGATATCCCCCAGTTAAAGTTGATTGATTAATTTGGCTTATACCAAATTGCCCATGCCCTCATCCACTCACTCATATATAGTGCAGGTAAATAGGCCTCCTAAGAGGCTGCTGGGAAGTGTTATTCGTTACTAGGCAGCACAGTGTTCAAAGATGGTACAACTGATCTCCAGAAAATAGCTAAATCTATTTGCTTTTCCTTATATTTTCAGTTGCTACCAACTTCTTTGGCAGTGTCTGTTTTTTGCTATTAGGAGGGGCTTAATCCCGCCCCAGAGATATATTGTCAAGTAGGAGGTATGACGGAGATTTTATTTGTAACTATGCTATATAGCAACTATGACCTTCCTAGCTTGTATGGCTTCATGATGAAATCAGAGTTCAAGTACACAAAATTAAAAGGCTGCTTCTAGGGAGGTCTATGGTATATTCTTAAGGCTCATGTTTAGATTAAATTGTTACAATCTCTGAGAATTTTTTTTTCATTATTTGGGTAAAGAAACAAATCTTAACAATCTGAGTCCTTTGTTGCTACCCTATTCTTGGGAAGAGGCCCTTAGAGCTGCATCTCATTGACCATCTTTTGCATCTATATTTCATAAAGATAAATCTGCATGTAACATAGGCCTATGAGAAATTAACAAATAGGGTGATGAGTCTCCGGTTCAAAACTAGGATCAAGTGATCATTATCTAGGCAACTATTGATAGAATAGAATAGAATAGAATAGAATTTTATTGGCCAAGTGTGATTGGACACACAAAGAATTTGTCTTTGGTGCATATGCTCTCAGTGTACATAAAAAATAAAAAAATAAAAAATAAATAAAATACATTCATCAAGAATCATAAGAATCATAGATACAACACTTAGTGATAATCATAGGTTACTAATAAGCAATCAAATCATAGTAGGAAACAAATAAAAACAATGTAAATTGTAAAGATACAAACAACACGGTTACAGTCATAAGTGGGAAGAGATAGGTACTAGGAAGGATGAGAAGAGTAATAGTAATACAATCCTAATAAATAATTTGACAGTGTTGCGGGAATTGTGGGATGGTGGCTTTTTGGAGAAATAAAAGTGGTAGCTATTAAATCATCCTTCTTTTTTGTTCCTGCCCAATGTGTGATTTTTCCAGGATGATTATTAATGGAAGCATTGAAGATGTAAACATCTAATTTACCGATAGTCTCTGAGAGGCAAAGTCTAGAAAAAAGTAAGTGTTGTACATGAAAGTAATCCTCCCCCTTTTGGGGGAGGGATTTAGTTTTAGTTTGACATATTGTACACATACAACTTACGAAAAGAACAGAACATCATTGTACTTTTTTTGGACCATCATTATTCAATACTTTTGGTCAGCTGGTCATCATGGCCTGAAATAGACAAATGGCTTATTTCCATGTGGGTACTGGGGTGCAAAGGAGAGGAAATTCTAGTTGCGAAACGAATTGTTTATGAAAGTTTAATTATTAAAAATGTTTCTCAAGCAAATGAGAAGCCGGCTACTTATTAGAAGCAGATTGAAATGAAAACAGCTTTGAGTTCTTTTAGAGATCTACTTGCAAATCCCCGTAGCCATTAAGTGGACTTGGCTTTTGGCTGCCATCCTAAATCCCCTTTAAAGGCAGCGGGGCCCTTCGGTCGTCCCGCCTGAAGGTCAGTCTCGGCGCTCTGAAAGGAAGGGCGATTTCTTTCTTCCCCTTCCCTTCCTTTGACCGCCCGTTTATTGGGCTCTTCTGCCAGAACCGTACCGTACAAGCGAGGGCCAAAGATGCTCACCCTGAGAAGGAGGCGGATTCGGATGGCGAAATCCAGTTAGGAGGCGGCGGCTGGTCACCAGCCGGGGGCGCTACAGCTGCGGAGAAGGGCGGGCCGCTTGCGCTCGCCAGGAGAACCCCGCAGGCTGGAAACGGAACTGAGACATGTCGGAGCGGCGTTGAGGAAGCTGCCTCGGCTTCGCAGCCCCGGGAGCGGAGTGGGCGGCTCAGGGCTACGACGGAGGAGTCAGCTGCGCTCGTTCCCGCAGGCCCCGCCGCCAAAGAAGCGGGAAGAGAACAGCCGCCGGAGTGGGCGGTGGCAGCAAAGGAAGTGGCGGCGGCAGCAGCGGCAGGCTGGATCCCTCCCCGGGAAGATGAGGCAGAGGCCCGGGGAGCTGAGCGGGCTGAGGTGGGGCGCTTTCCTCACAGCCGCCAGGACAAGATGGCAGCGGCTGAGGAGGTGGCGGCAGCAGCAGAAGCAACAGCAGCAGCAGCAGCCCGGGGTTGAGTCGGGCCTGGGAGGCGCCTCCTTGTAGTAGCTCTCCGGTCATGCCGAGGGCTGAGGCGGCGGCGGTCCTGGCGGCGGCTGCGGGGAGTCCAGCGCTGCCCGATCTGTGAAGGTAAGAGCCCGGGGGAAAGGGAGCGAGCGACCCAGGCTGCTTTTTCTTCCCCAGGGGGCGGGAAGGGCGAAGCCTCTGGGCTTATCCTTACCCACCGCTAATCTTCGGGGTGGAAAGTGTGGGGCAAGGGTGCTGAGGCTATTCTCCCCTCTGCCTTCAACTTCTAGCTCTTCCTGGGTTTTTTTTTTTGTTTTGCTTTGCCTCCTTTTCGCGGCCCAGCGCGCTCCAATTGACGCTGTCCGGTAGAGGCGAGTCGTTTTGAGAAAAGTCGGGGAATCGGGCTTTTGGCGTTTCCCAGGAGAGCAAAATCTGCCCTTAAGCAGGTGGGTGTGGAAGGGGAAAAAAGTCCTCCGGGAGCCAGGAGGATTTTAGCCCCCGGAGGGAGACTCGATTGCTCGGATCTTAATCGCCGCTGGGGTTTACCTTAGGAGAGAGATTAGAGCACGGACCCGGGACCCAACTAAGCTCCGTGCCTCGATGCTGGATCCCAGAGGGCTTGCTTGCAACGGTGCTTTTAAAAACTTTGCCTTGGCAGAGTTTGGTTGCAAATTTTCCATTCTTTCTGATACAATCGATGTCTGAACAAAGCTGCTTTTTTTGCCACAATTAGGCAAAAGACTACTAAGTCCCCCTCCCCTCTTCTTTTTCTTCTTCTTTTTTGTTAGCATTATTTACAGATTGAAGTATAAAGTAGCTTTCTTGCCGCCGGCGTATGTGAGAACCCCCCAGTTTAGTATATAAATAGTCCGGCTCTTTTCTCGCTTTGCTTCCGTTCTCGCTTTCTGTGCGGGATTCCCCCCCCCCCTTTTAATTTGGGAACTAGAAATTTCCCTTTCGTGCTGT
>JANHJO010010686.1:0-10231 GCA_032468235.1 Pseudoxyrhopus heterurus
AACCTTCTAGTACTGATAATGTTACCTAGTTGGGTCATGAAACGTCTGCAAGAAAACAAGCAAGCTCAGAGAGCATCAAGGACCCCATAGTCGTCGTCCTCCTCCTCCTCCTCCTCTTCCCAGCAAACCCATTCCCTTCCAGTACCGATGATGTTATCTAGTTGGGTCATGAAACGTCTGCAAGAAAACCAAGCTCAGGCAGAACCAGAGACCCCACATTCCTCCTCCTCTTCCTCCCCCATAAAACCCCTCTCCCTTCTAGCACGGATGATGTTACCTAGCTGGGTCATGAAACGTCTGCCCGAAAACAAAACAGGCTCAGGCAGCACTTGAGTTGGTTTATTTAAATAAAACAGATAAGATTTATCTACTCAGGGGGAAAAACTGGATTAAACCCACGGGGCTGGTAAGACGGACGCGAGAGTGGTTTTTAACGCCATCCTTTTCCTTCCGCAGGTCTGTTTACTTGGAAAAACATGAGCGAAGGTGGGAAGCGTCACGCCGCAGCGACGGACAAGGAAGAGTTTGTGAATTTCTTCCCCCGAATTGTCCGAGACCTGTTGGAAAACGAACTTCACGTCCCTGAACTGACCGATGCCGTCACCAGGCTGAAAAGGGTGAGACCCTTTTTCTGGGCGAAACTCTGATTTGCAATCAAATTAAGAAATATTTGGACACTGAAGGGAAATTAAAAATGTAAGCAAAGAGCTTGAAGATCAGGGCGTTGTACTATCCTGGTGGCCTCAATTTGCAAGTACAATCTAGGTACGATAAAAGACGTGAAAAATTATGGCGTATATAAAGGACAAACAGTCTTTGATCAGATATTTATATATGTATACATACACTAGCTGATAACCCGGCTTTGCCCGGGTATTTATGCCTTGCTGTGACATCCTGGAGCCTACAATTCCCAGTGTTGTTTGCCTTATTTGCATGCCTTGCCTCTATTGGCTGGAGAGCCTCCGATTTGCATGCATTGTCTGTATTGGCAGTTGCTGCCTGGGCAGCTCCGGAGGCCTCCGCACATGCTCAGTAGAGGTTTGCGGCTGCAGAGGAGTGGGGGGTGTCCCCTTTGGCACCAATTTTGGGGGTGAAAGAAGCCCCATTGTGGTTTGTGACCCCCACAGGGACCGTCTCTGGAGTGTAAAGAACGTGTGTGTAAAGTTTGGGCGTGATTGGTGCAGGGGTGGAGCAGCCTATTCGGGACATACCCACAAACATACACACCCACACTCTGTTTTATAGATATACTAGCTGATTACCCGGCCTTGCTCGGGTTTTTTTTTAAGTTGGCAGGAAAATCGAATGGTATTGGACATACTAATCCATTCTCAGCCATGGGGCTTCAGTGGGTGATAATGGGGCAATCACTCTCAGCCCAGCCTACTTCATAGGATAGTTGTTATGAGGGAAAGTGGGGGAAAATGAGCATTTAAAGCTGCTTTGTGTTCCTGAACAAATGTGAGCATGCTCAGTAGAGCTTTGGTCCTGTTCTGGTGCGAGTGTGTACTTTGCCACTTTTTTTCGGGATGTTCTGGGGTGTTTAGGGGTTCGTGACCCCGACAGGGACCTTCTCCGTATGGAAAACTACCTGTGTGGCAAAAATTATGAATTTAGGCAAAAAAATGCAAGTTTGTATAGAGCACAAACAAACTAACTCGCAGACGGACTTCTCTTTTATATATATAGATGGATTAACACTTATTCTTTCTCCTCCATCCACCCCCCACATTGTTGGTATTCTCCTCCCGGTAAGTATATTTACCATTTGGGAGAGAATAAAGTGACCTTCAGAAATTGTTTCCAACTGGAGACAGTGAAACAGGCAAAAGGGAGTGTATCTTTCTGCCCTATTTATCTGTGGTGGCTGTGAGTCAGCTCTCTTAGTGATGGCCTCCTCTGACGTTGTACCTAGACTGCCCTCTTTCTGGGTGTCTGAAGAACCTTGAAAGCATATATAGCTCTTTAGGGAATTCTTTGGAGATGAGAGGTGAGGACCAGTGAATAGTACCTTTAGGTGATATTATCATTATTGTATTTGAATGTTTTTGTTGTTTGAAATAAGAACTACCAGTATTTGGCATAGAGTGGCATGCACTGCAACAGAAAATCACCCAAAGAAATGGTGGGTTTGTCAACTGGGTAGTGTTTTTAGAAGAAAAAAGAGAAAGCTGCTTCTAGACATGAAAGGAAATTTCAACTCTCTAATGTCTCCAGGAGTGGACAGTTGCTCTTACATCTAAAATACTAAACGGAAAACAATCTTCAGAACATATGTTGTAGGTACAAAATGCTAGCTGACTCTGAGAAAGACATCTTTCTTTCTTCTTGTAGAAAGGGTATGTTTTTAAACAGTAGTGACCAATAATGACTGGTCCTTTAATGCCTGTTTCTACATAGCCTGAATGGCATCATTTGTACATAAAAAGTGAGGGAAGTTGCGAAAAACTCAAGGCTTGCAAAAGTAGAAAATCCTGAAAAAAAAAGTAGAGGGAGTACCTTCTCAAAATAGATGAATGAAAACGTAATTGCATAAGAAAATAGATGATGAAAAGGGATACAGAGTCTTTCGGGAGGGGGGTGGCCTATAAGTACCATAAATAATAATAATACTAATACTAATAATACTAATAATAATAATACTATAAGTAATAATAATTGGATAATTGATATGGCAATGCCAAAAGACGACAAAGAATTAGAGATCACAAAGAATCCAGATCTCAAAATTGAAGTTGAAGGATTATGGCATAAACTGACAATGGTTGTCCCAGTGGTTTATTAGCACACTGAATGGCATACCGAACAGCTTTGAATGACACTTAGAAAATCTGCACATTGACAAAATTTCCATCTGTCAATTACAAAAGGTCACACTGCTTGGATCTGCACATACAGTACTATATGCTACGCTGATCATTACAATATCCTAGGTTCTTGGGAAGAACTCAATGTGTGTGAAGACCAACACCAATTAAAGAACTGGCAGCTGTGATTTCATACAGATAATAGTGATGGTGAATAAAATGCCAAATCCAGCCTGAGCATCTGGCTAACTGTATGACTGACCATAATAATAATATAGAGATTGATGGAAGACCGCATGAGTGACTCATTTGTTGAAAAATTTAATGCATTTTGTCCGTATAACAATATCTTTTATGAACCCAAAGACTCAGGTCCTAGATTATTAAAAAAAATAGAGGATTATGGGGATGTAGCAGGTCTTAAAATAAATAGAGACAAAACTGAGATCTTGGTGAAGAACATGGCAGAGAAACAGAAAAGAGACTTGACAGAGACATTAGGGATTTAGATTGCGAAGAGAGTTAAGTATTTGGGGGTATTTCTAACGGCACGAAGTATCACAATCAAAGCAGACAACTATGATAAAGTATTACAACAAATTAAAATGGATTTAGACAAGTGGAAACAACTACAATTATCGCTATTGGGAAGAATAGCCGTTATAAAAATGAATATATTACCAAGGTTACTCTATCTGTTCCAAGTAATACCAATAAGACTGGAGAAGAGGTTTTTTGAGGAACTCTCAAAACGATATTAAAATTCATCTGGCAGGGCAAAAAAGCGAGAATTAACATTAAGATGCGGCAGGATTCAAGAACGAGAGGAGGCTTTGGCCTCCCTGATTGGATGTTATATTACCAGGCAGCAGGCTTAACATGGGTTAAGGAGTGGATTGAGTTAAGAAATCCAAGATTATTGATTTTGGAGGGCCATGACTTACAACTCGGATGGCACTCCTTTTTGTGGTATAACGTAAATAGAATTCATGGATACTTCAAGACACACATTGTAAGAAACGCCCTACTTAGGATTTGGGAGAAAGTAAGAGACCAGTATTATATTAAAATACCAAGGTGGCTATCAATAATGGAAGCTGTGATTCATCCCAATTTCATAAATATAGATCTTAATCTCAGGTATAAAGACAAACTATATGTAAAAGGGGAGCTCAGATCTAAACAGGAATTAGAGTCACAAGGAAGAATAGTGTCATGGTATGTGTAAATAAAAACGAGGTACGAGAAGGACGTTAAAATGTACGGATTCTATGATATGACTAAATTGGATGAAATATGGTATTAGTAGGGAAGGATAAAAAACTGATTAAGAGACTGTATGAACACTTGTTAGAACATAAATTGGCGGAGGAGATAGTAAACAATGATATGATGGGCCAAGAACTTTGGCTACTCGATAGAATAAGACAATTGGGAAAATATATGGGTGAGAAATTGTAAATTAACAATGTCAACATCTTATAAGGAAAACCTGTATAAAATGTTCTACAGGTGGCATCTGTCCCCTGCTAAGATTGCAAAATTCTCAAAAGATAAATCAATGAAATGAAATGTTGGAAGTGCCATCAGTCCCCAGGGACATTCTATCATATGTGGTGGACTTGTGCAGAGGCAAAAAGATTTTGGTTAAAGCTACGTACCTGGTTGGAGGAAATGACGAAACAATATATAGAATGGAAACCAGAACTATTTTTGTTAGGAATACTTCCGGACTTGTACAGCAAAGAGGATACATATTTAATCATCCATGTTTCCAAATATGAATGGAAATTGGTACTATGATGACGCAGAAAAACATGTAAAACGGAAGACATGTATTTCCAAAAATTGCTGTATAATATAACTGAAAATCTAATAAAAAACTTTGGAAACAATATCTTTTATGATGTTCTGATAAGATAATTCTTATAGAAGAGTAAGTATATAAAGGTCTTTAAATACCCAATTACTTACTGTGGTGGGAGGTTCAAAGCCGCAACTGCTGTGCCAAATACATATTAAAAATTATGAAGATTGTGGTTCTGCCTTAGTATCTGATGCTAAAAATAACAACTGGGAGGGAAAGTAAACTACAAAGAAAACAACTTGGGGTAACATGAATTTTGCATCAGGTGACTGATAATCAACACTTTGCATATGCGAATAAGCCATCATATAAATAACTTATCACTTCAATCACATTGTTTGTCAATAGTTTACACACACAGCTTCTCATAAATCAAATATAAAAAAAATCAAATGTGAGAACCAGCACTCAGTTACAAAGGGAGGAAGTTTTAGGCACACAAAAAGGTCATACCCCATTTGCCCTGAATACTGGTATTTAATAAATGTTTCAATACTAAACTTGAAGTCAATCCTAGCAGTAATTCAGGTCTGCCTTGTATTATAGAAACCGATTATCATCTTCAGAAGGCCCATTCTGAATGACACCTGTGCCAAGGCAAGAAATGGACCTTTTCAATGGTAGTATTCTCATGTATACAGTACCTGACACTGTTTTTAACTTTTGGCAGGCAGGCAAAGATACCTTTATTTTTCTTGGAATTGTAAGAAATTAATGTCTTCTTTTTAAAACAGGTGAGGAACTGCAGCCCCTTTATGATCTGCAGACTTCAACTCCCAGAATTGTTCATGGCTGGCTCAGGAATTCTGGGAGTTGAAATCCACAGGTCATAAAGGGGCCATAGTTCCCCATCGCTGTTTTAAAAAATACGGTATTTGCTGGTTAAAAACTTTTAAACTGCTCTGACTCCTGCTTTATTATTTTTGCTGTTTTATTACTTTAGTGGAATTACGTTTTGTATATTTTCCTTGTGCAGGTTATTTTTAGTAATGTGAATGTATTGTAAGTTGCCCTGAAGAAATTAGTTTAGAATTAATACATGCAGATTTTAAGCATAATTTTTATGTGATGAGCAAAGATATCACTACTTGCCATGTATTTTTGGATCAACTTTGTAAGATTTGCTGTTCAAATAGATGGCATTCAAATGTCAGGCCTCATTTTTTAAGGCATATTTGCATTAAAATTCTGGAAAACATTTTCATGTTTGAGTAATTTGACCAAAATGCACAATGATTTAAAAGCAGGGTGTTTAACCTCAAACTTAATGCATTCTTGTTTCCAAATATTTTACTTGTACAATCCATTATTGTAAATCACATTTTTAAGGATTCTTCTTTTGACACCAACATTGAATAACAAGTAGCGTTCCTGCTGTGAAACAGTAGGGCTTAATGTGTGACCGGACTATTTCATAAAAACTTTTTAATTGAAATCCTGAAAAGGAATATGCATAAGAGCATGTTCATATTATATTGTATATTGCTTATCATGGAGCGCTCCCTTAATATATCTTCTAAAGCCAAGTACATACTTCAAGTAACCTTGACTTCTGTATGACACATTTGGAAATCTAAATTCAGGGAATTTCAGAAGAATTTTGTTTAGTTTCAATATGCAACTCTCCCTCCTTTTGTAATAATGCTTAAAACTATCACTTGAATAGTGGTATCATTATTGGAAGACTAATGTTATTACTGCAAGAATTTGGGGAATCTTTAGATTTGCTGATAATGCTACCTATTTATTCTGTATATTACAGTTGCTTGCATTCCACATATTCTGTAGATATACGGTAGTTTATAACATTTGAACAAGTATAATATCCTACAACCATAAACATTTCATTAAAAACACAAACATCTACAATTTTGCAAACCCTATCATGTTATGTGATACAGCTTGGCTTTTCCAAAGCATGCATTCATATTAATTTCCTTAATGATGCTGCTACAACTTTCTGCTTCTTGAAATAACAGCAGCTAATATTCTCAGCGGCTTTTGTCAGGAAGCAGGAATTGTATTCTCCCCAGGGGGCATATTAACATACAGCAATTCCCCATAGATGTGGGTGGGTGAAAAGAACTTTCCGCATTATGGTAATGGTGTGGAATCCTTTTGTAATGCTGAATAAGTGCTAGGTTACCAGAATAGAGCAAACATAGTGAAGTATTTCAAACACTGCACATTTGCTATCAAGGCAAGTATCCTTCAGTAAGCAAAAATATGATAATTAGCTGTATTATAGTTAGTCAGTGCATTTGGGAGTTATATTAAATTTAAAATTCTGCAGCACATATGTTCATAAAATGAAACTGTTTGTATAACTGATCTTTAGATAATGGGTTTTGAACTATATTACCTGGAAGTGTTTCTGGAAATGTATAAACTTTATTTTAAAATTGGTAGGTTCTAGGAAAAAAACACAGTAATAATGCCTATAATTTGTATAGAATGTGAAAATTATTATTAAAAATGATGGAACTAATTAATTCTACACATCTCCAGACATTTAAAAAACTAAAGTTTAAGTGCTAGATGTTTGTCAGAAAGGGAAAAAATGCTTGAAAACACTGCAATTGGAAACCAAGTTGAAATTAATATAAAACCTGAATAACAATTGTACTCTTTTTGGGGGAGGTTAAGCAATATTACAGTATACAAAGGGAAGAAAAAAGATTGAGAAATACTGCCTAAAGTTGTTAGAGGCTGGCAATAAAACATAAGAAAAGGAAATATAAATGTAGTTTACACCTAGGTGTTTACTAAACTCCCTATACTGTTCTGATGTTGCAAATTTGTTCCTTTTTCAGGTTCACCATAACTTTCTTGTATGTTTCTCTTAATATAACCAAAGTGGAAGACGCATAGATGATCTTAAAAAGCAACTAGAGCAGTTGTTCCCATTTTCTCTGTCACAAGTTATGTGAAAAAGTATATTTCATTGAACATTTTTGTCTTTTACAACATATTTCAGCATACAGATATTTGATTTTCATTTCAGCACCATGATAAAGGAAATATAACTGCATCACTTAATTTTTATAATCCGTTGTGTAATTTAAATAAACATAGAGGGAAACTTTGCATGTAGGGAAGGTAAGTACAGCCCTGCATTTATCATTACCTCAAATACCTAAAATTTGAATCTAGTGTGCCAGATCAGAGGCAAATGATTAGAACATTGTTGGAGAGGATCCAGGACGAATCTGTCTATTAAAATCTCAGAAATTTTGTTTGATTTTCTGTTTGCTGTTGAAGTGTGTGTTCTATTGTGCCCAGATCAAAAGAACTCTCTGAGACTTTAGAAAGAAGGCTAGAGAGGCTTATGAGTCTGGGAAGGGATTTAAAAAGATCATCAAACAATTGAATATCGTTGATTCTACTGTCTGGAAGATCACCCACAAGTGCTGAAGATTTGTAACTACTGCCAACTCTCACTGGCCAGGTCCAGCAAATTCAACCCAAGAGCAGAATGCAAGATGCTGAAAGAAGAACCCCAGAATTTCACTATGTCACCTATAAGTACTGTAGCTCTAACCAGTAATCATATCAAAGTGCCTGAGTCTACTATTGGCAAGAAGCTGCACAAATTAAATGTAGATGGGAGGTATGTCAAAATGAAACCTTTGATGACCATAGAGAATATAAAGCAAAATTAAAGTGCTCATCAACACTTAGGCAGAGACCAGGACTTGTGGAATGATGTTCTCTGACCAGATAAGACAAAGATACAGTTATTTGGCCACAGTATCAGAAGACCGGTTTGGTGAAAACCAAAGATAATGTTTCATCAGAAGAGCCTGATACCAAATGTAAGGCATGGTGGTGGAAATATTATGGTTTGGGGTTGCTTGGCAGCATCAGGTTCTGGGCAGCTTACCATGGAAGAATCCATTATGAATTCCTCATTGTACGTACCAGAGGATGCTTGAGGATAATGTGATACCATCTACAGTATCAGAAGATTGGAAGTTCAACTGACGATTGAAACTTACAGACCTGGCAATGTGACTATGATGCCAAACATTCTAATAAATCTGATGGTGATGTAGGTGGCACATAAATTTAATAAATAGATCAATCAATAAATACATAACTCTGGGTAATATACAAAAATTTCAACAATCTTAATTATACAGTCACATCAAGGAAAAAAGAATCAAGAACAGATAAAAGATGCTTGTTTTCCTTTTGCCCTAATTGGAACATATCATACAACTATTAGCTTTTGTTAAATTTATTACACTTTCCTCTTTCTTTTAGTTTCACAAACATAGAGTAAGTTTATTTTTTCTTTCGCTGCATTTAATAAACCATGCTCTAGCACAGTGATGTTGAACCTTTTGGGCCCCAAGTGCCCAAAGCGTGCGCGTGTACATACCCAAAATGCAAGATGTGCCCCCCACGCATGCACACGGCCCCCCCATGCATGCACGTGCACTCTACCCCCCATGCATGCGCCCCTACTCCTGCGCATATGCCCCGTGCATGCGCGGCAGAGACCCAAAGGCAGCTGGCTGGCGGGAGGTGTGCATGCATGCACGGTGAAGCTGAACTGGGGCGACGGCACGCGTGCCCACAGAGAGTACTCTACGTGCCACCTGTGGCACACGTGCCATAGGTTCACCCCCATGGCTCTAGCATGACTCTTTTTTCATTCCATCTTTCCACTTGATTAGAGATTTTAGCTTTCAAAAAATAGTGTCTGTATGCATAGAATAAAAATGGATTCTTATTGAGCTTGTGGCCTAATGACCAACATTTTTCAAAACTGTCAGGAGCTACCATTCTACATTAGCCTGGAATGCTACAATTGCCATGTGTATCTGTGTGTTTGGTAACTTATTTTTACTCCTTTCTTCTTACTAAATGGCAAATAGATAACAAATTTAGCCTTCAAAAGACGAGAGAGAAAAAATACCTAGTTAAAGTTTAATAATTTCCCCCTGAAAATATTGCCCTCTGCTGGTTTTTCTTTTTTTATTTAGAACAGACATATTTTAATAATTCTTATGTTGCAGAATGGCTTCAGGTTTAATCAGTTTTATTGGAAGGTGACAAAATAATTTATGAAATTTTTGAAAATGCTAAATTAATGAACTTTCTAGTAACACCAACATCCTTTCTCCCATGTTTTGATTTGTTTAGGATGTTACATTAAAGTACTTCCATGTTTCACTTATGTTCTAAAGTGGTACTGTAGGTAGTCCTCGGTTATGATGACAATTGGGACTGAGAATCCATTACTGGGCAACATAATTGTAAAGTGTGGTCACATGACTGCATCATGTAGCAATTCCAGCAAGATCAGTTGCTATTGTTAAACAAGGACCATGGAGATAATTAAGCAAGAACATCATGTGATTGCAACTTCGAAAATTGTGGTCATGTTGCCTGGATTGCTATCACATGACCAAGGGGACACTGTATTAACTGGAACTCTGAGAACCCTAACTAACCCTAAACCTAAAATATTGAGTAGCAAGAAAGATGCAAATTATCTCATTGTAGAAAATATTTTTCTATGAATTCAAGGAAAGAGATTCCAAAG
>JANHJO010010688.1:32608-51199 GCA_032468235.1 Pseudoxyrhopus heterurus
CAGGGGCCTTGGGCTCGATCTCTGCCCACCCACCAACACCGACTGTGAGCGGCCAGAGAGATAGGAGGAGACGGATGCTTAGATCTGGCCCACGGGGCTGTCCTGGAAACAGGGAAGGACCGGCCCGCAGTGCCTCTGCCAGTAAAAATGGAGCTTCGGAGAGCCACACACAGCTCTCACAAGAGTTGCAGGAGGCCATTGCAGCCGAAAACGGAGCTCGAGAGCCTATTTTCTCTGGCAGAGCACTCTGACCACCACAGGTGCCCCTGACACGAGTGACATCAAGCTGGCCGCACCCACCCTGGCCATGCCCACCCCGGCCCCCTGATGCAGCCCTCAATGAAATCAAGTTTGACACCCATGCTGTAGGCAAGAAAGTTTAAATGGTGTTTTTAATATAAAGCTGTAATGAGTACTTAGTTTGAAATTTGAGAAATTGTCAGAACAGGAAGAATCAGAAAAGAAAAAAAAACAGATTGGAATTGGAATTGTGGTAATTGACTATTACCACAAATGTATTATTTGGTGTTTTTTTTCTCCTAGATCTTTCAAGCCTGATTTCGTTCTCATCCGTCAGCACGCTTACAGCATGGCCTTAGGAGAAGACTTTCGCAGCCTTATCATTGGCCTCCAATATGGTGGGGTCCACAGTGTCAATTCACTTTTCTCTATCTACAATTTCTGCAGCAAACCCTGGGTGGTAGGTGATATTTTTAAATATCCTCACATGAAATAAAAAGGGAGTTCTGTAGGTATATATGTACACAAAGGAATTTGAAAGTCAACTTTTAGTGCAAAATATTTTTTAAAAAACTTAAATCAAATTCTTTATCTTTACCAGTAATGAAGACTTCAGTAAATAATACAGTTGTTTTACTTCCCCAAACAAAACAATTTCTCGGCTGTTTAATCCATCTCAGCACAAAATGTCTCATTTCATCAGTTCTAGAAAATCCCTTTCTTCATCTTTAATAACATTGTCTATCCTGAAAGGGAATAATATATAGCTGGGAATTAAGACAAAAATATTTTTAGGATATATGTTTTGTTTTGCTTCTTTGGAAAGCTCTATTTTGAAGGTTTTTTTTTAATTCTGGAAAATTCTAAATTTCTACCACCATCCTCCTATCTCAGGTTGCTTTCTTTACTAAAGAAAGCAACTAAAGAACCGTCATCATAATAGTTTAAAAACTATAGAAAATACACAATAGTTAAATTATTTCTGCACGAATTTATTTTATTGGAAACATATAGTGTTCAAATACTTTGTCAAAGAAAGGACAGTAGCTAAAGTAAAAATATAAATTTGTAGAGTGACATTGCATAAAATATGTGGAGAGAGAGGAAGATGACCTTGAGGAAGATATGCAAGCTCTGTTACTAAAGCAACAAAGAGTAAAACATATTGTAAATCCACAAGGACAGAAAATATGCAGAAGAGGCCCAGGCAGATGTTTTCCTAATTCATAGGAGTATAAGAAGGTGGAGAAAGTACAACACAATCACATTTTCAAGATTCCACTATTATAGCCACTCTCATTAAAAATAATTCATATGTACACAGAAAGGGTCTTTGTATGTGTGAAGAGTATATTTTTTAAGAGATAAGATTAGGACATATATTTGTATTTATTCCTCCTGCTTTCCACTCTGTTTTGATGGGTCTCTCTAAGTCATCTAAGTCACGGGTGTCAAACTCGCCGTATCACATTGCCATCACATGACATTTCACGATTTTTCCCTTTGCAGAGCTGGGGTGGGCGTGGCCTGCACATGACACATCCGGCCCATGGGACTCCAGTTTGACACCCCTAATTTTAGTCATCCAAGAGAGTCTAAACACCATAATCATTGAGTTGAACATCACCTGACTGAGATGTGCTGACAACCTCACTCCCTCTTTTGTTGTTACACTAATCACTGTGGTTGTTAAGTAAAACAAATGACCAAGATTTATGATTTTACTTCTGCCTTCTCTATTAACTCTGTTTATTGCAAGCCAATTGGAAAGCACACAAGTGGCAATCATGTGATCATGGGATGCTGCACATGTGTGGGCCATTGAGGAGCAAGACATTCAGAGGCTCTGAAACCTAACACTCTTCATCTAATTCCTTGGGTTCAAGATCTGAGTAGTGGTGCAGTGGTTAGAATGCAGTATTGCAGGCTAATTCTGCTGACTGCTGATTGCCAGCAGTTTGGAGTTCAGTCCTGACTGGCTCGAGGTTGATTCAGTCTTCCATTTTTCTGAGGTTGGTAAAATGAGGACCCAGATTGTTGAGGGCAATATGCTGACTCTGTGAACTGTTTAGAGAACGCTGTAAAGCACTGTGAAGCGGTATATAAGTCTAAATGCTATTGCTATCTCATTACTTTTACTTGCATTATTCAGTTTTATGCTGGGACAGATATACTGAGCCTGTATTTCCATTTGATTTGATTTGATAATTTAATTCCATTAATTTAACTAATCAAATTCAATTTTCTACTGGCCCTGCCCATTTATATCCTTATCTTGCCCACTTTACATAGGGTGGCCTTGGCATATCTGAGACCATGTGCAATTGCTTGTGCCACCCACCCAGATTAAACACTCTTGCTTTCTCTATATATTTTAAACAAATTCAGAGCAGAGGTGTCATATATAATCACATAGGCCCTCTGTCAAGACTCCAACTAATCCTCCTCAGAGATCTTCTTTATTGAGTACATCATATCGGCATTCCTCCCCTTATCTGTTGCCAGTAGAGATGACCTTGGTTTCCACAAGAAAGCTCTCTGTTGTTGTCTAGTGAGGCATTCCAACCTCCTTCCCCCCTTCCCCCTATGTGTGGCAACTGAGGAACAGAAAAATGGCTGCTGCAGGTTTGTTTCGAAGTTGACATCATCTTTGTGTTGGCATATACACATACACGTTATAATGTATGTATGTGTTACAACTTACAAAACTGAAATTTACAGATTACAAAATTAAATGCTGCATATTGTAATTCTACTAAGTAGATACGCAAGCATGGGACTCAGAGCCTAGAAGGTTGAAGAAAGATTTGTACAAATTAATGCCAGTGTTTCTATGTCAGAACTACAGCAATGATCACTAAAATCTTCCAGTGTTAATTTTTAATTTACATGCATTTCAAGAATATTTCAATGTCTGTGAAAATTGAAGACACAATTCTAATTGAATATTTTGTTCAAGGCCTGTATCTATATATTAATCCCCAAACTTCTAGATATTGTATCATTTCTCATAATTATATAGACTTGATTTAGACATGAAAAAATGAAACCAAACCGAACAGAATAAAACCCCTTCTATACTGCAGTAGGTTGCAATTCCAGCTATATGCAATAAATTCTGTTTATTTTCCTTTATCGTATTCTAATTAGGGTAAAAATATTATCTATAAAATACTGAATTCTTTGTTGCACTTCCAATAAAATAATAAACATGAAAGCTTATATAGATCATCACCATGAAATATATTTCCTATCGAGTTGTCACCCTCTTGTGGCATATTGTTAATGTGGATAGGATTGATATAGAACATATTGAAGAAATTATCATTTATAATAATGTGTTCCTATGAATGAGCAGTTATGCAGAAATCTGAACTATTTTAACTACTTATTTCCCTTTTATTAAGTGAAAATAAGCTACAGAACTGCATATTTGCTAATCTATGTGAATATGGACTTTAGTTGGGGGGGGGCTTGCTTTGATTTATATGATGTTTCATTAAAATAGATAAAACAGGATTTTTGGCTTTGTTTTGTAATCAGATATTTGAGTTAGTTGTGAGAAGGGTCAGTCACTTACCCTCAGTACTAAAAAAGGAAGCAGTAGCAAACCACTTCTGAAACCTTGCCAAGAAAACTGCAGTGACCTGTTCAGGCAGTCTCCAGAAGTAAACACTGATTTGAAGGCATATACACACAAAAAAACTTCTCTGTAATGACACATGCCATTCCTAAAAGATCACAATATAATTTTAAGTGATCTTGCTTTATCATTTCTGCATCTCTTTAGATACATAGAGGATGAGCATTTCAGTTTTCAAGCAAGGATAAAGCTCCATGCAAAATATAATCCAAAATATAGTTAACTTCTCATTATGTACTTGCAACCAGAGGCCGATTTGAAGTAAGCACCTATACACTGTAGTATGCCAGCAGCCTCAGGTTGGACAATTCAAAGGCAGCTATATTGGTACACAGCCAGTAGAAATTTCAGACTGGGATTAGAGAAAATAGAACTCATTTGCATAAACCGAAGATGGATGTTAGATGTTTGCTTGTTTAAACTCAAAACTTGACATAATTTTAAGGTTGTGTTATGTACGTGCAAGCACGTAACCAAAAGGATTTTCAACATGCATTATTATTAATGTGTAGTTACAGAAGATATGATTGATAACAATCATACATTAACTAATATTTTGGATGAAACATGAGGCATCTGAGACATAACTCTTTGTGTCTATTTGATGTTTGTCCACTTTGCAATATTGCTCCCAAGTGATTCCTCTTCTTCCTTTCTTCCTCCCTTCCTCCCTCCTTCCCTTTCTTCCTTCCTAGTTCTCTCAGCTAATTAAGATTGTCAGCTCATTGGGTCCTGAGAAGTTCCCTCTTGTAGAACAAACGTTCTTCCCAAGCCATAAGCAGATGGTAAGTAACTTGGTTTCTTTGTTTCAGTGGTACAATGTTTTGCAAAAGGAACTGAGATTGCATAAATCAGTATCCTACAGAGGCAGAGTCATGCCCCTTCACAGAAATGTTCTTTCCACTTCCTTCTCATCAATAACTTTTATATACTTTCAGGCCTGGTTTATGATAGCCCTAATTTCCCCAATATTTAGTTTCATTATGATTGCCAGTGCCCACCCCTGATCAATGACTTATAATATAAAACAACACATTTCTCAGTGTTATAAGGAAATAGTATTGCTGGCCACAGAGAAGAATGCAAGTGTAATGCAAGGACAGAGGATTATTAGGTTTCCCAGGAGCTTGACTATAATGTTGAACTTATGGCTGTTCAGTGCATTGCCGTATCTCCTGAATGATATCAGCATGCTATGCTGAACACATTAAATACAGATGCTGCTTGCTATGTTGGACTGTAGAGTTGTTATCAAATTCAACATTCAGTCTGATGTGTGTGTGTGTGTGTGTGTGTGTATGTGTACAGAGAAAGAGACGGGGGAGCTAGGAAGTAAGGAACTAAAGTACAGGATAATTTTATAATATATTTAAGGTTGTAACACTCCTGTAATATCCATTTTACTCATTGAAGCAAATTTGAAAATTGTCACTCACTGGCTCCTTTGGCAAAATTATTTGCAAAGTCCAGCTTTCTTTTCTCATTATACAAAAAAGAGTTCTTTACGAGTATTCCTCAACTTTTGACCATTTGTTCAAACAGCATTCAAAATTACAGCACTTGAATGAGGGACACCTGCAACTAGTTCATTTAAATTGCAGCCATTGCCACACCACTACGGTCACAGGATTGCTATCTGGATGCTCAAGTGTCCAGCTCGCAATTATATCACAGTGAACCACATTATAGCCATTTGTGACTTTTCCTGCAAACACAATGGGGAAGCAGCGAGAAGGTCCAAAGTCATTCCCATAAGTTGCTCCCAGGAAGTTGAAAGTTGCCTCTACTTCTTCCACATTTTCCCTTCCTATGGTCAGTCAGTGTAGGTAAAGAAATTTCTTTGAAACGATGACCCAACAGGTCACTGTCTAGTATGTTATTAAAAATAGATGGAGAATGTATCAAAATCTTTGTAAGGTTGTTTTGATTCATTCCATACAGTTAGGCATAATAATAATCAGTAACATTATGAAAAGCAGCATTTCATCTCATCTCTTTTGTGTTGACTGATAGCTATTATTATCAGTTTGTATTACTATGTTTCTCAAAATAAGTACAGTGGAACTACGTTCCGTTCATGACCAATTGGTTCCCGACCAAAAAAGCCAGCCGAGCTTTGAAACGGTTCACGATTCAAAACTTGGTTGGGGAACAAAAACTTTCCCCTTCCACACATGTGCAGACAGCAGTGCCGCTTCGGAATGCAACCAAATCGGTTCACGACCGAAGTCCGAGAACGGATTGTGGTCACAAACCGAGGTTCTACTGTAATAAGCATGGGTAGATAATATTAGTAATATTACCTGGTGCAAAAATGGAAGGACTGAGTATTGGAAATACTCAGACTTTATTTTTCTTACTCTCCACCGTGGCTTCCATAGAATCCAATTTTATTAAAATAACAAAAGAAGAATTGTAACCGAACAGAGCAGGTTCTTCCCCTTTTGTGCATGGATGGCAAGTTATGGTGAATACACAAAGGGAGCTTGCACAGCAGCAGATCAATGCTTGTTTTGGAATTCCCTTGACCCAATTATTTCCTGCTATCTCCAAATTCTCTTAAATTCACTCTCATGTTCCCTAGATATGAAAGAGCACGGGTGTCAAACTCGATTTCATTGAGGGCCACATCAAGATTGTGTTTGACCTCGGGGAGATGGGTGGGTGTGGCCAGCTCAACATCACCCATGTCGGGGGCGCAGGTGATGGCCAAAGCACTCTGCCGGTGAAAACAGTCTCCCAAGCTCCGTTTTCAGCTGCAACTGCCTCCTGTAACTTTCTGCCAGCGAAAATAGAGCTTGGGAGGTCCGCATATGTCCCATTTTCGCTGTAGAGGCACCATGGGCCAGTCCTTCGCTGTTTACAGGGTAGCCCCATGTGTCAGATTTAAGCACCTCGTGGGGCGAATCCAGTCCCTGGGCCTTGAGTTTGACACCCTGTGAATGAGTTTTTAACATCACTATATTTAGGATTAAAACAATATATCAAAAATATTAAACAATGTTTTAGTTTAAATCTTCAACAAAAATCTATTGGCTATATTTAAAAAACATACGAACTTTTTAAAACACCAAAGGGTTGTCAAATCCACCTACATATATTTAGGTGAATTCATATAAAATATGAATATTTTGGAGTCTGGGCATTTCTGGGCAATGAAATACCCTTATTCAAGAAGCAAAATATGTTGTTTTCTATTTACGTCTCAATAAGGAAAATAACATGCAATGAAACAAAAATACATTTTAAAAAAGGTACGTATAAAAATGTTCCTTCCTTGGAATTATTTATTTGTGCTTTCTACATTGTTCCAGGGCTTCCTTCCTTTATTGCTTGAGTCCATTCATAATTTGCCCTTGTAAATTCCAGGAATACAAATCAGGAAAAATTACACACTCTGATTCCGTCAGCACTACATTAGGGAAATGGTTTAATTTAGGATCCATACACCTTGTAGATTACTGTCAAGAGTGGAATTTCATTCTGTGATATACTATACTAACTAAAGTAACTTTCAAGAACTTGTTTTAAATAACTATAATTTTTCAGGAACTCTTAATAAGGCAAATACCAAAGCAGTATAATTTTATTAGAAAACCTTCCAATTTCTTTTCCTAGGTCATATTGTAAGCATAATACTGCATAGATGGACTAGTGAGCTAATGTTAAAAAAAAATCTATCATTTAATTAGGAGATAGGAAACCTTTAGTATTTAAATGTTGGTGAACTCACATCATGGCTAATGATGATTTGGGGAACTGTGACAGCCATATATTACCCAAGCTATTTTTTTCCTCTATAAAAACTTTACAAGAGTATTCAGATAAAATTTCAACATTGATCCATCATATATTGTTTTGGCCAGGAATATGCAAAAATTTTCAGTCTGAAATGTTCCATCCTTAAAACATTATTTTGAATGCTTCGAGCTGAATAAATGCCTGTACAGTACTAGTTTTTGTGTGTGTGTGATCAGAACAAAATACCTGGATATCTTTTTATAGAACAAAATGAGTTACAACAGAGATGATAGAATATCTGTGGTAAGAAATAAAACACTTTATTGTTTAGAATAAAAGTACACTATAAAAAGTGAACATTATTACCTTAAAAGACAATATACATTCAATGAATATAAAATTTATAAATAACAAAACAAGGAGGAAAACTGTAAACAGTGCTACTAAACTAAGCAAAAAGTACATTCCTTTTGGGAGGAGCTTTCTCCTAGATTGCATTTATTTCCGCTCTAATGTTCATAATTGCTAACAATGGTAATGCAAAAAAATAAAACAATTCTTTACATCTTGGTCCTAGGCCTGTTTCTACAAAAAAAAGAGTTGGAATCAGTAGGGTTTATTATTAAGGTATAAATAGAATTAAATCCTAATTCTGCAGTCATATGCATGCTTTTCCTGAGAATAACCTCCATCAAATTTAATGCAACTCCCTTCTGAAGAAAAAAGACATGCTAAATTGAATCACTTGCAGATGAGTTCATAATTGGACATATCAGGTCTTATAACTTCTGGAATCAGTGGAAAGACACCAGTTAACTCTAACAAGAATGGCTCAGGCCCATACATCAAATACAAAGCTAAGCACTCAGGGCATCTTACTGATAAGTGTACTGGATAAACACAGGAGTCAGACTACCATTTCAAATCCCATATTACAGTCTGTACAATGAGAATGATAAAAAGGCCCATATTTTATTTGTTTCCTTAAAACATTTATGTAGCTACCCATCTTGTACCAAACTTTGGATGGCTCACTTTTCTTAAAAAAAAAATACTGTAAGTTTCAGCACTGAAAACTTTGAAGGCATCCCAAAAGAAATGTATTTTTTGCTGGGTTTTTCCCCCCCTCTCTTTTTGCCTCCTCATTAAAACAAAACCAAGAACCAAGCCACCCTGAAGGAGAGGATTGTTGATTGAGCTATCACTCTTCCTCAAATAACTCTATCTTCTGTGGTGCACAATAGAACACCTACATAGAGAAATATATTGTATTGGATAGGTATGCTATTTTATTTCTTACAAATACAGAGATAAAACTTGAATAAGAACATGTTTTTTTCTTAGCATAAGAGAGATATTCACCATTTTTGACTGCAGTATTATGGTGATTCAGGTATGACCTTAATAACTGAAAATAAGTTAGAGCTGCCATTTAGTTGAAAGGAGATATCAAAATCTGATACAGCTGCTTTCTTCTTGCCTTTAAGATCTGAGCTTAAATCAAGTTTGTCTCTAGAAATGGGGCAATTCATATTGCTGGCTTTTATGATTTTGGCTGATTGCAATATAAATTAGTCTTTTTTATGGAAACAATTCTGAATCTACTGTTTACAATGTTTACACCGTACTTTATAAACATAAAAATATTGTTGTGGAAAATATAGCAGATACTTTTCTGAAACCATATGGTATATGGATCTGCAGTGAGGTTGTAATAGATTTCTGTGTTTGTGTGTCCTCATTCCCACTCAGCCATCTATTTTAGGTTGTGGAAGCTCTATCGATAATATTAAGCCCACTGTGTTACAAAAACTTATTCAGTTAAACTGAGGAGAAAACTAAGAACATTTTTCTATTATATTATAGAACAATTTTGAACTTATGGCAGCTCTGTTTTTTAGGAGGAATGAATTGAAAACAGAAAGTAATGTTAAGACAAATTATAACAGCACAAAAGGACAGAACGTGTGCTTGTAGTAAGTGTATTAACCTTCACCCCATTCTATGGTCTCAGTAAATTATACAGTTGCCAACCCCAATAGAAACTTCGCTCTTAAATTACTTTTAAAAGATTTTTATATTACACCTTTTCATAATAGTAATAAAGACTGAAAGCGGAATAGCCAGTTCCTTACTGCTAGAAAGCATAGTGAGCCCAAACCATAGGGCTGTTTAACTGTAGTCAACAGTGGAATACATAATAATCTCCCTAAAAATATTATTTTAGTTAATAGATCTAGTTCTTTTAAGAATTACATTACATTAAAGGCTGGAAAAGTAGGTTTTAATATATTCCCTGCCCGTCTTCTCTATTTTTACTGTGCCTATTGATAAACACAATATTAATGAATAGGAAAATATTATGAAGAAGCGATCTTTCACTGCCTTGCCAATATTCACAGGAGAATAAAGTATTATGAAAAGATTCCTATATAACAGAATTTACACAATACCGCATCATGAAAAACATTAAATGTTTTTCAAAGTACAGGCTGAACCAGTATTCATACAATAGTAAGGCACTTTTACACCACCATCCTATTGTATATATTTAAGGGAAAGAGATAGGGGACCGTGGAAATATTTCAGTCTTAGAATAATTGTTTGCATTGGCCCTTATTTTGATGGCAAGAAGGAAAACAAGCATACAGGGAAGGGAATAAAAACAGATTATTATCACTGCTTTAGAAATTACTGGAACTCCAGTAGCTTTCGAACTAAAAAAACAAAATAGTAACTAATGACTTGGAATGTGAATGGTTGCTCTTTTGAAACAAAAGCATGAAACTTTTTATTACCTATAGCATGAAACAGAATCATGTCCTGTCAAAAATAGCTTATATCATTATATCTATATACATTTTTGTTCAGCAAAAGCAGTGTTTGGGCAGCTGGTTTCTTACATCAATATGTCCCAGGGAGGGTTGTTTCTTTCCTCCTGTGCTCCAACTTTGTCCCCTCTCCACAAAATTCTGGGAAAGTTGTGTGTAAAACAAATATTGAAGAAGCAGTTTTACATCCACATCAAAGCCACAAAAATATCTGGTGTTGATTTGGTTCTCAACAGGTTTGTTCCACATTTGTATTTAGAAAATGTATTAGCTTCATTTTAGTTGATTTTGATTTTTTTTTAAAGAAATTTATTTTCTGTGCAAACCTAGAACTGCCATGCAATTTCTACATTCATATTGGAATGTACAGGCATTTTGAAGTATGCAATCTTTTAAATTCATGCAAAGGAATTTTCCCAAATACTCCATATTCCATTCTAGATAAGAATGATGACTTTCTTTGCATCCCTTCATTATGTGGCTCACAATGGTGATTAATCCCAACTGGCTGCATTTATAGCTACCTGCTCTGAGAACTGAATGCGAGAATAAAACAGCAGCACAGGAAATGAAGAAGAGGGAATAGAATTTTAATCAGGAAATTTTTGAGATTTGTGTTTTCCTACAAAAATATATATTGCTATATGTATAGTGCTATAAAAACTTTAAGCAAAAGCTCCCTTGATCATCTGGGAACTTTTGTTCACACACCAGATAAATATTGGATCAACATGGGATGAGAGCAATTTTTTAAAAGATAATTTTAAAAAAAGAGTTAAGACAGCATAGATTTAAAAATCACAACAGTTCGAAGTGCTAAAAATTGCAAGAAACAGGCACTAATATCATGGTTGCCATCATGATCAAATATGCGTTAGTGTCCAAAGAATGCTCAGCCACATGGGAAGAAAAGAACATGAAAGACAAATGGAATTTCAGGGGTCAGTTGCATTGATGATGGTTTTATCAGGAGGTGCCCATCCTCTATACCAGCTGCAGTAGCCATCTTTGTGTTTGATGCAAGCATAATGCTTTGACTGGTACCCTGGTTGACCAAAGCTGGAAAGCATGTCTGTCCAGAGGCATTCATTCTTGGAGGTCACAAAGCAAGGAAGATAGTAGCATGGCTTAATCTATAATTACAAAACAAAACAAATGAAAGGTGTTGAATTAATCAGACACTTTAAGACTGTATAATTAACTTTTGTGCTCATATATATCTTCTGAGCCATGGTGGCGCGGTGGTTAGAATGCAGTATTGCAGGCTAATTCTGATGACTGCCAGCAGTTTGATTCTCATCAGGTCAAGGTTGACTCAGCCTTCCATCTACTGAGGTCAGCAAAATGAGGACCCAGATTGTTGGGACAATATGCTGACTCTGTAAACCGCTCAGAGGGGAATGTAAAGCACTGTGGTATATAAGTCTAACTACTATTGCCATTGCTATTCTCATATACAAAAAAAAGCATATACCACTAGGTTAGTCATGAGGTAAAGAATTATTTCAATCCATTTTTAATCTCATTTTCAATATTTTAAACCATCTGGTGATTTATTGAGTCTGGAAATCCTAATCCTAGTATGAGAGTAACATTATAATAAGTTCCTGGAGCTTGCAGCCTCATTTTCTTCCCCAGATTTTCACCAAAGAATACAATTCCTTTGCCTTTTTGAACCATCCATCCCAGAATATTAACTATAGTATCTTGGTATCATAGTATCTTTTTGGATTAGTTCAGGGGATTGGGAGGCAGAAACAGGGTGTTGCACTGTTCTCATCCTTCATCTGGGGCCAGTTCCATTCAATATTGGTAAGTGGCAGAGATATGGCTGTTACAAGATCCAATCTGGGTCAATCACTAGTGAGCAATCCAGATTGGATTCAGCAACATTATCCTGGGACATATATATTTGCCTTCATTCATCATATGGCTGTTACTTTGTGAGGTGTCTCAAACAGTAGTTATTTCCCCATTTCTGCTTAACATCTACATGAAATCACGTGGTGAGGTCATCCATTGACACAGGACTAGACATCACTCTAATTTTATTCTGGATAGAGTTGCACTACCCTAAACAGTGAGTAATTTGGAAGTACTCCTAGACTCACAACACCTGCATGAAGACCAGATGACAGCTATAGTGCAAAGGGACATTGCACAACTCCATCTTATGCAACAGTTTTAGGTCAGGAGTACCTGTTTATCCTCACATGTGGATTTTCATCTCACAATTAGACTACCTCAATATGCTCTACACATGAGGACATACTTAGATGACATTCAAAAGCTTCAACTGGTCCAGAGAGCAGAAGCATGGTAGTTACTGATATACCTCAGCACACCCATGTAGCATCTGTACTTCACAAACTGCAGTGTTTACCATTGTACTTCTAGGTGTCAGTTCTTTCTTATAAAGCTCTTCATGGCACAGGGCCAGGTTACATTCACAATCCTCTATCCCTAATCATTCCTGAACATCTAGTAAGATCTGACAAGACAGACATTCTCTCAGTCTCATTATTTGGCAACATCATCTAGTTGAACCCAGGAGACAAGCCTTTTGTGTGGCTTCCCTTGCCCTTAATAAGAGTATCCTCCCACCCAAAATTTGGTTGGACCTGCTCCTATGTTCGTTTTTTTCCCTCACTGGCATTGCATCCAGGAGTGGCATGAGCTTAGGGTGAATTTTTCACTGCATTTTATGTGTTTCTGTTTGGGATTATATTTATTATGTTTTATTGTATTGTTTTTATTGAGTTGTTTATTAATGATGAATGGCACCCTGAACTATGTGTCAAGTATACAACTATATACCTTAATTAAATAAATAATAAACATTTCAAATGTATTAGGTTGGCAGAAACATCTCTTACCTTGCAGCCACAACCTAGATGGTAACGATGGTTTAGTCCTTTGCGCTGAGACAAGGTCAATCGATCCCACTTTTCATTCAGATTACACAGTCCAGTATAAACCTTTCCATCATAAACTCGACCTACAAAACATAGGCACAAATTATCCATTCCAGTGTCATTCATTTGAGAGTTCAAAATAATTTCTTAATTTATTAAAGACTGTCCTTTTCTAATGCAAAATTTCCCAACATTTCCAATTATAGTAAGTTTGTTGTTGTTGTTAGTTGCAAAGTCATGTCCGACCCATCACGACCCCATGGACAACGTTCCTCCAGGCCTTCCTGTCCTCTACCATCCTCGCTGATAGAATTAACTTCCCCAAATCAGAAGGAAATGGGTAGCCTCTTTTCCAACTAACAAATTTTATTAGGTTTTCATGAGGTACAGCTCACTTCATCAGAGCATAGGGTGGCTAGACAGAGGTAGGATTTCACAAAAGCATATACCTTTTAATAAAATGTTGGTCTGAATAGAGATTACCAGTTTCTTTTTTTAAGATTTCTTTTTTGGCAACCATAAACTAATACATCTCTCCTACAATCACGCACACACACACACCCCATTGATGGCTTAGGTGATTTGAAGAAATACCCTTACAATGTAAATTCATATGGCACTGCTTTATCTTGAATCAGACCACTGATCTGACTCTTCACATATTTTATTCGTTGAATTTGTATCCAGCAAGAAAATGCTGAAAAACACGGTTGTGTGACTGGCATGTGCTGCAAACAGCCATAAATGCTAGCCAGTTGCCAAGCTTCCAAAATGCAGTAATGTGACTTTGGGGTGTGTATGTGGCCATTCGAACTCCAGAATTAGGGTGTAAATAGCTCTGGAGATGTCTGTGGTAACTTCAAATGATCATTAGGTGATGACTACCTGTAATTTGAAGGAATCATGTGAATATCTGGTAATAGCATTGCTGATTACTCAATAGTGTTGTAACATAGCCTGAGAAAAGCTTGAAGAAATAATGGAGAATGACAGGTGTATTACGTCCTTTAAGGACATTGCTAAGATTTTTCTATATGAAAAGGCAAGCACAGGGAGATTTCCTAGTGAGTTGATTGAATTAAATATGTCTTCTTTACTAAAACCATGCTTCCAAGACAGGTGGAACAGAAGGATTCCCAAAAGGTGATTTGTTGAGGCTTTATGCTGGGGCAAGAGAGATTCAGAATTGGATCCGTAAGAGGGTGGTTTGTGTTGGGCTTTCTAATTTGATATAGTTACATCTGCATGTATCCTGAGTTGCTTGGGGGGAATTAATTAAAAGTTTTGCCCCAGCTAAACTTGGGGAGACAGACTGTAATTGATTTTTTTCTTTATTTTTTTGAGGCTATTAGTCCTTAAGATCCAATAACACATTTTCTGCAACCAATGTCTTTGCAAATGTTTAGCAAAAAATCTTTGCCATCTTAAGTGTCCAAGACTCTTTAAACAAAATTGTATTAGTTAAACCTGGCATATTTACATATGCAAAATATATTTTCTTCCACTGAGCTGTAATATTTTTTGTCTATGTGTGTATGTCTATTTTTTTTTCTATTTAGTCGCATGTATTTAACCCAGATGATATCTAAGTGCCACGAATTTCATTTTGCATTGTTACAGCAGGGATAAACACACACACACATACACTTCAGGCTGAGGGTCAAGATATTTGCTCCAAACAAGAGTCTGAACAGTTTTTCTTACTTTTAAAAATATTTATTTAATTGAACCATAGTTAATTAAATTAGCTGAGCAGTTGAGCAATGTGATTCAATATAACCTATTTTTTTTCAAACCAGGTGATCGGTTTGATTAGATTGATTTTCTAAATAACTGACAAGTCTGTTTGATAAAACAGTCTGAATTTAGATTTTTTGCGATAGTGGCAAATATCTGTAGCTTGGGTGTAGAGGGTGGAGGTTCGTTCTCCAAGCTTGTGGGTCAGATTAGATTTTTTTTTCTCCTATCCAAAGTCGCTTGAAATAAGTGTGTGTAAAATTGTAGGATTATTGTAACTGATAAAAATTGGTATTTAGGAGTGGTTTTAGTCATTCACAGTGCTTTTAAGGGGTATAGGGGAGCGCAGTCCTGGAGCTTGAGGTAGTGCTACTTTGTTTTATAGAATGCAAACGTCCAGATTTTTTCAGAAATACAATACAAACTTGGAACATTTTCCTCATAGATCAGATTTCCCCCTAATGTGATGCTGTCCAGGGGAAAATTAATTCCCAAATAGGCTGAGATATAGATGATGTCTCAATTCTGCACTGTTCCAGTCCCCATTCCCCCAACACTTTTCAAAATTAGTTAATTGGCAAGACATTCTGAAAGAATTTAATCCAAAGACTGCTTTATCCAATAGACTGAATTACTTGGCTGACTGAGAGGGGGGGGAAAACCTGTTAAAAGAAAAAAAAAGTCATTTCTCTTACATTGTTTCAGTATCTTATATTATATTCCCTGCCTGCATTTTTTTTATTTTTAAATTAAACAAGAGTATTTAGCATGCTGCAAACTAAGGAAGGCATCCGTCTCAAGCATTAACTCCCCAATCCCTGAGAATATGGAATATTTGTTTATTATTTATTTAAATCGATTAACCACCCAACTCCAGTGGAATATTGGTTTCCAGACAGTTGCAGGCCATGCTGTTATCAGTTAAAACTCTGCTTCCTTCCTGGATGTCAGGGAAACCGTTAAAAAGAGAATCACAAGGTTCGTATTAATGTATGAGGAGGTGATATGCAAAGCAGCTTTTAAAAATACTTATTTGGAAAGTTGGCCTGGTATAGCTGGGTATTTCAGCTGATTAAGGTGTGTTCAGGGTGTGCTCTGTGTGAAGAAAGGCTTTCTTGAGAAGAAGAGTTTGCAGATGACTTAGCCCAGGGGTCCCCAAACTTGGCAACTTTAAGACTTGAGGACTTCAACTTCCAGAATTCTCCAGCCAATTCTGGGAGTTGAAGTCCACAAGTCTTAAAGTTGCCAAGTTTGGAGACCCCTGGCTTAGCCCTTTCCTGCCAAAGCTGATGGTCAGCTTTGGTAGTTAACCTGGTACTTGTTAACCTGACTTGTTTTCTCCCGGAAGGGAGGTTCCATTTTTCTCCCCTCCCCAAAGACCCTTACTGCAAAGACCCTTACTGCAAAGAATCACAAGAGGTATGGATGAACACTAGTGGTTGCACATTGGGGCAATACATCAGTGTGTATGGATGGACACTGGTGGTTCTGAGCCTTTGTGATGTTGTTCTAATTATGGGAGAATTTAATACTTATTACCAAGGGTGGACTGCAAAAATTTTAGCAAGGGGTTCTCTGCCTGTGAGAGTGGGTGGGAGTGGCCATGGTGGGCATGGCCTAGTCTGCCTCCTGCACCATGCGGGGGCTGTTTTCTCCCTCCCTGGGCTCGGGAGGCTTTCCTGGAGCCTCTGGGAGGGGGAAAACGGCCTCTCCCAGGCTCCGGAGGCCCTCTGGAAGCTGGAAACGAGCCCGTTTCCGGACTTCCGGAACTTCTGGGAGGCCCGTTTTTCACCTTCCCCAAGCCTCTGCACGGGTCCTGCACTTACCTGGGATCCAAAACAGGCCGCATGGAGACTCCTGGGAGGGGTGGGGGAGGTTGGGCGGGGCCAGCCAGGAGTGGAATTTGGGGGTTCTCTGAACTGGGCAGACTCTTAGCAAGAGGATCTCCCGAACCCCTGCGAACCCCCCAGCAGCCCACCCCTGCTTATTAGTTTAGGAACGTATCCGGGATTCCACCAAATGAATTTTTTGGGAAGTTGTGGAATTGAGTGCATGTTGTTTCCTGGATGTGTGTTGCTCTTTTGAACAAGTCACCTTGAGTAATAGTCATCAGTCAGATGTTGCCTCACATCTGGCATGCAAGCTAGGACTTTAGCAAGAGGGGTTGTGTTGGGCCAAAAGAATGACTGTATTTCAAGGGCTGGGGAAGACAACAACAAGCTGCAAACGGTACCTCCCTTAAACCTCCTGCCGGACAATTGCTGGTGTCACTTCTCCCACACCCATGGGAGCGGGAGGGGAAACAGATCGACCCAATTATTTTTCGGGAGAAGCCTGTCATGAACAAGCCAAGAATTTGCTTGTGTTGGATATGTACCAAAGAGGTCATCCTTCAATATTTGGTCTTTTCAGAAGAGCTTTTAGGCTTAGGGGAGATGATCTTTCGGGATCTGCTGCAGCTCGGGCAGAAGGAATCCCAGGCCCAGATCGTGATTGTCCTCTGCTTTTGTCAAGAGCAGGGGTCCCCAAACTTGGCAACTTTAAGACTTGTGGACTTCAATTCCTACGCTTCAATCAGCTATGCTGGCTGAGGAACTCTGGGAGTTGAAGTCCACAAGTCTTAAAGTTGCCAAGTTTGGAGACCTCTGGTCAAGAATATTACTGCTGTTGCTTATCAGAAGGGTTTGCATTATTTTTATTTGCTCAATTTTATTTCAGTTCATTCTAATCTCATTCCCCTCTTGTGATTTCTCTGGTATGTTGCAAACCTGTGGTTGCCCAGAAGCTGAAATCTGATACTAGAATGGGAGATGAGCAGTGAGACTTCTGTTTTTTGTTTTTTTTTACAATGGTAGAAATTTTAACATCTCAACTTGAAAAGAAGAGATGTAAAACAGAGGAAAAGCTTTCATTGAAAAGCTGTGGATTTTTTTTTTTTACTATTTATTGGAGTAAGAGAATATCGAAACAAACTCCCAAAAGCTTTTGGAAATGAATCTTCTTCCATTAATGGCTTAACTTGATATTTTGGGTGCATTGCTTCTTGGTTGATGAGATGGGAAAGGAAAAGATTGGGTTCCATGTTAGACAGTCCGCACTTCTCCCTTTATATAACAGAAACAATGGTAAATTTGTATGTTTTAACCTTATTTGGTAAAATTATACTGAATGAACAAGCTGGGTAGGCATATGTATGTAAAGACCAGAACTTTAAGGAAATTCTCGATTGATGCACATGTCATAGGCCTTGGTTATTGTTGTCCAAAATGAAGTGAAAACGTTATTGATCGCATAACTGTGTTGTATTTATTGGTATAAATACCAATGAGGTATTTAAACTTGTGGTGGCTCAAGTGGTTAAGAATGCAGTACTCCAGATCAGCAGTTTAGCTGATCGAATCCCACCAAGCTCCAAGGTCGACTCAGCCTTCCATCCTTCCGAGGTCGGTAAAATGAGAACCCAGATTGTTGGGGGTAATATGCT
>JANHJO010010688.1:56610-70930 GCA_032468235.1 Pseudoxyrhopus heterurus
TATAAATCTAAAATAATACTTTATAGTGAACTTGTCAGGTACATATTGAGTCAGAACATTTGAAAGATTATAATGAATTTCTGTAAGAAAAGTGGAGTCTCTCAAGAGAGGCTTGTACATCCTTAAACTCTTTAAACTAATAGCAGTTAAAACAAACTTGAACAATTTAGAGGAGTTTGCGTAACTTTAAACAGTTAAATGAAATGTTTTAAAATCATTTCTTTTCCTGCCAAAATTGTCTTACAATTTCATCAAATACTGAATAAATAACAATGATCTAGATTTTAATTGTATAAAAATATTTATCCAAGAAAAATATATTATCTTGTTACATTTCACTTTGACTCAAAAGTAGGCATGTGACATTTTACTTCAACAAAAAAGAAAACCAGTGAAACTCATTTACATTACTCCAGCTTACTACATATGGCTGACTATGTGAGCATAGTTTCCACTGCTGAGATGGGCTGAAAAAAAAACATATGCAGCCTGAAAGAATAAGGATGCATCCAATGTACTGTAGGTGATAGTGTGTAACTTTGAGAGATTTTCTGCTTTATCTTTTTCACAATATTAAAAGAAGTGTCTCACTTCTAACATTATTTCTAAATATTAGTTTGTAACTGTGCCAAATGAATCAAATAAGGCTATTACAAATACTCTTATAATCATGGATTTGGAGCTGCTAGAATTATTGCTGGAATTGAATATTTCTTATTTCAAAATTATTGTTTTTCTTTTAAATAATGGATATATTAGCACAATCTGCTTTGCTAAGCCATATCTGTTACTAGGAAACAATATTCTAAATGAAGCAGAATCCTGTAAAAAATGTATGTAACTGGATATTCCTATGATCAATGTATTATGCAAATAATGAGGTCACAACTATTAGACACAATCTACAAGAGCCATGCATTCAGTGATAATTTGAAAGAGGACCTACAAACATATATATGCTCATAGCTACATACATACACGAGAAGGAGCTATGATTGTCCACATTTCTCTTTTAATGATGGCCTATGTCTGCTAAATATAAATACCAAATAAGTTATTCGGGTGCATGTTCAGCAGGTACAAGGCAAGGTTATGAAATGCGTTATGGAATATCTAAAGAAGAATAAGTAAAAACTATAAAGATTCAGTTCTTTGACATATGTGTACCAATATTGCAGATCATGCACTTAATGTGCATAACATGATCCACCAGGCCAACATAATTAACCAGCTGTGCATGGTGGCCCATAAGGGGCACAACATTCATTTTTGAACTGACATCTAATCTGCTATAAAAAGCCTACTTGCTTGGGATTTGTTCTACCCACTGCTCTGATTTCTGTATTTCATTAGCCAGAATTATTTTAAATAAAAAAAGATTTCTAAAAGTTATTTCATCATCACATATGTTTTCCAGAAAAAAATGTACCTTGAACATTCTCTTTATCTCTTCTATTTTTTTCCGGTGTCTTACTATTACTGATGGGAAATTTTATCCCACACAAGTGGACACCAAAATAGCAGCATATTTTTAAACCACAGTCACTTTGAAGTGGTGCCCATCAAAACAGACTGTGAAGAATGTTTCTGAATACTTTGGGGTTTAGGGTCAAATTATTTTGTGGGATGAGAGCAGCTGCTAAGGCCTCACAGATGATTTGTAATTGTTTATGTAATATTAATTTGGATAAGCATATAACGTTCTAGTAATATAAGCAGGCCAGTTAGCTTATAATACTAAACCAATCCCACAGACCAATTGAATTGTCATGCAATTATATAGATGCAGTTATTTTAATTTAAAAAATAACATTTTCCATATGCTTGTACATATGCTATATTAAAAAAGCCCTTTTGCTGGGAAGTACTTGAAAACATTAGTGTTTGGTTTGAACCAGCTGTCTCAAAAGCTATAAAACACAGATAAAAAGATTAAAGCCATTATATTTTTATAATCCAAATTGCAAGTTTAGTGAACATAGAAATATGAAAAATTCTAAATGATACTCTAGAAAATCATATCTGAGATTTTACCATGCTTCTGCTTGAGCAACCAACATGTCACCAGTTCCCCTTTACAAAGAATGTCTGCCTGCCTGGAATTTAATAATTCCATTTCTAAATAAGCATTAAGAACTTTTGGTGGTCCAAAAAAAAAACCTCCAGAAAAATCTTCAATCCATGTCATCCATTGTTGCCATCTTGGGATCTACTTGCATGCTACTAAGAAAAAGAATGCAGGAAGAATCAGTCCCAGCTACAACCACAGAAGAAGCCACCATAACAGTAAATTACCAGAAGGAGTATGTTCTTAACTTTCTATAAACATAAATTCAACTACCTATCTTCAAAAGGTTCCATACATAAGAAAAGCTCTACTCTTTCAGTAACTGCCTGTAATAGTCTGTATTTTCTTGTTCTTCTTTCACAACTTTTTCTGGGTATGCATTGGGACAATACCTATTGAATTTCATAGAAGATCTCTGCTGGATGTAGACTTCTATTAAAGCTAATTGGAAAAGACAATTTTTCTGATTGAATAATCCCTGAAGCTTTAGCACAGGCTATAGAATAGGAAAAATGCAGCTGTGTGATGCTTTGAAGAGACAAATCTTAAGATGATTCATCATCATAAATTTATTTAAGTTATATCCTGCTCTTTTGTCCTGGGGGTTCTCAAGGAAGCTATCCAAACTTAATCCCAGAAAAATACCAAGCCCTTGTTGAGATAAGGTTTGAATGGAGGACAAAGAGAAAAATTAAGACACAGCTGTTTGATCATCAGAGTTATTATTATTATTAATTATTATTATTTCATAATTCTTTCCATATATTTGATTTTTAATATTTTCAAGTTTTTAAGATTGGCCATAGTTGGAATAATGTGGAAACTGATTCCACATTCTCAAGAGAAAACAGGAGAACATAAAGGGGTCCATATAATACATTTCTTCTTCCAGAGGCCTTTGAATCTGCAACTTGACCATCTTCTTAATAACTTTCTTCAGGATAGGAAGACTTGGAGACATGTTGGAAATTATCTAATACCAGTGGATCCATCAATAGATTCTTGAGGAAGAGGCAGACATCCAATTCCTTTAGAGGAGATGGAACCATGCCCTCGTTCAAGGAGGAATTCACCACCATTTGGACACAATCACACATAATGACCTGAAATGATCAACAAGAAGAGATGTGGACCTAATGAATAGGTGTCTGTTCAAAATTCAGGTCTTCTGGTATATCTTCAGAATCAACAAGCTCAAACTCTTACATACACTGAATTATATGCATAGAATACCAGAGTTAGGAAACGTGGAGGTCTTCTAGTCCACCCCCTTCCTCAAACAGGAGACCCTATACTACTTTAGACAAATGGCTCCACAATGCCTCTAGTGATGGAGCAACCACAACTTCTGAAGGCAAACTGTTCCACTGGTTAATTTTTCTCACTGTTAGGAAATATCTCCTTAGTTTTAATTTGCTTCTTTCCTTGTTTAGTTTCCATCCATTGTTTCTTGTCTTGCCTTCTGGTGCTTTGGAAAATAGGTTGACCCTCTTCTTTGTGGCAGCTTCTCAAATATTGGAAGACTGCTATCACATCACACCTAGTCCTTCTTTTCACTAGAGATATCCAATTCCTGCAGCCATTCTTCATACATTTTAGCCTCCAGGCCCCTAATCATCTTTGTTGCTCTTCTCTGCACTCTTTCCAGAGACTCAACAGGGTCTTTTTTATATTGTGGCGAACAAAACTGGATGCAATATTCCAGGATTGTATTGACCTTTTTGGCTGCTATGATACATTGCTGGATCATATTTAAGTGATTGTCCACTAGGACTCCAAGATCCTGCTACTGAGCCAAGTTTCATCTAATCTGTACCTGTACATTTGGTTTTTCTTGCCTACATTTGTGTGTGTGTGTGTGTGTGTGTGTATGTATTTATACACACATACATACATACAAACCCCACCAGGCTATATCTAAAGCAACTCAACAGGACTTGTAAAGCTAGGGTCCAACTCAGAATGAATTCAAGCAGTTTTATCCAACAGATGCTTCAAATAATCCTCACAGCAACCCTTCAAGTGTTGTTCTGAATCAACCTTCCTAAGAGGGACTAGATCACCTGAAACAGAGCAGCCAGTTGGTATCCACAAATGCAGTGAGAATAGCTATGTTTTGTTGCTCTTAAGGTCAGACTCTCAATGATTTGTATCAAATCTATGGTTGCAAAGATAGCCATGAACTTCAAGGCTGTACTATAAATCTAGGAAACTCTCCTGCTAATCTGGCCATAGTATCAAGAAGTTCAGGCAGAGCAGTAGCTATGTAACAGGAAGACCAGTATAGTAGCAGCAATTCCATCTGTTCCTTAGAGCCCAACTTCACAAATAGAGTCCTGAATTCAATTATCTCTGAAGCAGCATCTCTGAAAGACTCAAGAACCTTCTGAATGATAATAGCCACTCTCCCTGCCTTACTGGTATCTTACTTAAAACATAAGTGAGCACATTTCCAAGACTGAAACCTCCCCCAAGTTTAGCCAAGTCTTAAGTGATATGTATCAGGTTGGCCCTTCCATCCACAGTAAAATCCTGCATGAGGATCACTTGTTACAGGTCATCCAAGCCAATCACTAGTTAACCAATTAGATCATCAGAAATTTGGTTCACTTCTGCTCATCTATTAGACTCAGTGTTCAGTTAAGCTAGCTGCACCTGCCCATACATACAATCCATACAGTGACACAGACATACACACTATTCCTAAACACAGCCCTTATCCACTCAGCTGTCTCCAATTCCAAAAGGACATTAACTGCAATCCTCTTAAATCACAGACTTAAAGCTGCCTCTCACTCCCAGCTTACTCTGATGCTGCTAATGTAAAGAACATAAAAGGCAGTGCTTCCTATCAGAGCAAGCATCTTACAATCCACTTCCTTGCAATCTGAATGTCACAATATGAGAGCAAAAAGGGCGCCAAGGGAACCCATGTATCATTTTCATGAAAATAGGAGTTGGTGCACTGTGTTGAGAATATTTTACTGCCTTGCTGAAGAATGTAACTTGCATTGATCATTTCCCATAAATCAGCGCTAATAAGTCAGAGTAGATTTTAAATGCTTCATCATTTGGAAGAAAAGACAAAATTGTTTGTGCCCATTAATATCACATATGGCCTGAACTTCAAAGCAACTGGCAAACCAGGTAAAGACTGGACAGCATGTTGCAGAAACCTAGCTAAGTAGAGTTGTTGTTTTTTTCATTTCAAATTTACACTTTAATTAAAATGCAGTAAATTTAAGAGAAAAGTTTTATTTTGACCAATTGGCATTTAAATATTAGATGCTGTTTAAAAAAAAACCCAGCTAAATTCCATGTCACATTTGCTCTAATAAATTTATAATTCTGATATGTAAGTTGATTATTACATCATATCAACTCTCTATTAGCTGAAATCTTCCCAATAGGTAGAACTAATTAATCAACCATCACTGCAGCAGTACACTAAAGCATCGAAGAATTTCTATTAAATTTTAAGAAACTAGGCCATCTTCTTAAACTTCTGAGTATGATCTTTCACAAGACAGAGTCAGAGCTCCATGCTTTGGGTAAGGGCAGTACTTCACGGCCATGTCAGAGATCCATCTCTCCTTTCTCAAAAACTTCATCCCACTGGGATGGGTGCCAGCATTTTTGCAAAGAGGCTAAGACTTTAGTGATCACATGGTTTGCACACATTTTTGCACGTAGGAGCTCTAGAGGTGTTTGGAAACTTATGTTGACTTCGTGGGAACTGGTGGGCCTCACAAATTCTTTCCTGCATATTAGAAAACCCAACCAAGTTGATTGATTAAGCAGCTGTCCAAGCCAAAAAGAAAGTGTGTGTATAAACATAGAGAAAGTATATATTGCTACTGATGCCACCCTTTTCCTATTTTCTTTGATTAAACCAGCATTTAAACATGCTTATTATAGACTGAAATTATTTTTCACCTCTCTCTAGAAAAGGGGTGTCAAATTTACAGCCCACGGGCCAGATGCGTCACATGCTGTCCCCGCCCCCGCCCGGTTTAGCAAAGGGGGAAAAAGTCCTGATACGTCATGTGACACCGTGACGCTGCAAGTTTGACACCCCTGCTCTAGACTTTTCTCTAGAAAGTAAAGTTTTCTCCCCAGAATACCAGGGAGACATGAACTTCAACGCTGTAGAAACAGAATGCATAACTTTTCAAAAAAAATAACTAGAAAGGTTTGGAACAGAATTTTGTTGTGTCATCAACGGTCTAAAAAACAACATGTGTAGTTCAGCAATGAGATACTATTCCCAGCCTACCTAATCTCTTAAAAATCAAAGCAATCAAAATATTGGACATTTTTAAAGATTAAAAAATGAGGAAATTACTAAGGGATTGCATTTTTATTTTGTAAAAGAGGGAGGGATTGTTCAATTTGAATTGTTCAGTGCATTGGGATGTATAGACACCTCAGAAATGAAGAGAATAAATCATTTTTAATCTCTGCAACAATGATTCACATCTGTATATTCATGTTCAGTTTAAATGTATGCAAAATAACTTGGATAACTGTGAAACAGCAGCCAATTTTGCTTATTTATGCATCTGCAGAAGTTTTTCTGACTAAACTGTCCAGCATTGCTATTAGGCCACAAGCATATGTATATTCACATGCATTTAGAAAGTCTCCCTCAGCCAAAAAATACAGAGCCTGTACCCACTATATATATAAAAACAAAGACAGAACAAATTATCCAGTAGGATTCCTGTGCCAACAACCTCATGATATGACTCTTTTTTCAGACAGAGGTCCTACACATTTATCAATTGCATATGAAACTAGAATTTAGTATTTGAAACTTATACTGGTTCAGATACTGATATTCTAACCACTAGTGGTGCAGTGGTTAGAATGCAGTATTGCAGGCTAACTCTGTCCACAGCCTGGAGTCTGATCCTGACATGGCTCAAGGTTGATTCAGCCTTCCATCTTTCCAAGGTTGGTAAAATGAGGACCCAAGTTGGAGGCAATATGCTGACTTTATAAACCGCCCAGAGACTCCTGTAAAGCACTGTGAGGCGGTATATACATACAGTCTTGAAACCAAGTCCATAGGGAAAGGTTAAAAAGTGGAATGGTTAAACGGGTACATTTAGCTTACTGAAGAGTTGCACATAAAAGAGCGATTTGGATGTATTCTCTATATTCTAGAGAGCCAGACCATAACCAGCATGTTAAAATTATATGGTTTTAGATTCAGTCAAACTGTCGGTGAAAAAAATGCCACAAGAACTGGAGGTCTTCAAAAAAAGGCTGATCATCTGTCTAGTAGATCTTGCATTGAGAGTTGGATTAGATGACTTCTAAGGTATCTTCCAAAGCTATCATCCTTTGCTATTGCTGACATCAAATGCACAGTGCTAAATTTTCTGACAGGAGCCAGCTGATACAAAGAATGTCATAAATCCTTCATTTCATGATTCAACATTCCTCAGCAAAGACAATCTTGTAAAACTATGTGCTGGATCATTGCCAGTGCTTGATTCTCAAGCAAGAAGCATAGGACTTAAATCTGTCTGGACATTTTTAACATGATCTGAAAGCTCTTCCCACTTGCTTTGAATGGATGTGAGCTGTAAGTAATGAAGAGGAAAAGGCCTTTTCCACACGGAGTCACACACTACTTTATTATGTCAGAATGTGTTAGAAATCTAGAATTGAAATAGTCCTTGGAGCCAATGTTATTCCTGAAGCAAAATAGATCTGGCCCTGTAATCTAGCTGGATGAGATATCTTAAGCATTAAAAAAAGTATGATTCAACCAAGGACAAGCCTTTCATCCTCCAGTCTTACTATTTGAACGAGTAAATGTAAAAAGAAAGGAGAAAGGAAAGGAAAAAAAGACATACTGAATCAAAGAGCCTCAATTAATATATGCATTCAGAAATGACAGATATTTTTGAGGTACACAATGACTTGGAAACCATATATACTGTAATATCTTCAAAGAGCTTTTTTTTAAAAGTTCTTTTGGGACAGCTTGACCTGCAACAATGGCAGATGATAATACATCTATTGATAATGTTCTGTGCTGCCCCAGATGTTTCAGATATTTTCTTTTCAAAATAAAATTGATAAGAATGCAATTTGGGGACTAGGAGTTCTGGTCAGTTGGTATTTTTATCTCAGTAGAAAAAGAGAGAAAATACAATTGAAAATAATTATAAAGCACAAACACAAAATCAATGAACTTTAAGCATAACAAAGATGATTCATTTCTCATTTATAGACATGAACAGACAGGTAGTTCAAGAATACAACATAGGAAGGAAATTAGTCATGTGATTGTGTTTCTGACTAATCATTCAAATTGAGACATATTCACACATGCAACCTGCTACGAATATTGTGCTTCAAATAATCTATAAAAGATCTTAGTTACTTCTGAATAGTTCAAGAAGCACCGAGTTCACAAATATTTTAAAACTATAATAGAATATTAAGAGAATAAAGTGTGCTTCATAATTAAGGAACAGTTATGTAGTTAAAGTGTATTTATAGATGCAGACAGTCTATTCTGCATGGCATACTAAATTCCAAAATACAGGTAGTCCTCGATTTATGACCACAATTGAGTCTAAAATTTCTGTTGCTAAGCGAGTCTTGCCCCATTTTACGATCTTTCTTACCACAGTTGTTAAGTGACTCACTGCCATTGTTAAGTTAGTAACATGGTTGTTAAGTGAACCAGGCTTCCCCATTGACTTTGCTTGTCAGAAGATCGCAAAATGTGATCACATAACCATGGGACATTGCACTCCTCATAAATATGAATCGGTTGCCAAGTTTCTGAAGTTTGATCACATAACCATGAGGATGTTGCAACAGTCATAAGTATGAAAAACGATCATAAGTGTTCCCCCTTTCCTTCCTCCTTCCCTCTGCCTTCCTCCCTCCCTTCAATAATTCAATAATCTCATGCTGAATTCTATCATTGAGGAATATAGCATTCTATGTTGTCTTGAGGAGTAATGAAATAAATGTGAATACATTTGGCTTGCTGGTTGGGATCTGGCATTAAATGTCCGATGTAATGATGGATTTTCCCTTGAATAATCACAGAATGAATCCTTTCCTCGTTGGAAGGATTTCTTTGGCACCAAAGGATGTCATCTGGAAGAGGCAATTATATTGTCTGATGTTCTTCCTGAACCCATTTGCAATAGGATCATAATTGCTATATAAATTCAGGCATTCATTAGGTAGAGATGCTAAATTGCCTATCTCAAACTTTCCCTTCATATAGAAGAAATCGGTGGTTTCTTCAGGGGATAGGAATGGACAATAATGTGGGCAAACTTTGGCAGGGCATCAATATCAGCAGAAATAATACATCATGCAAGTTGTGAATTTTGCTATTGAGGTCTTGTTGAAGGCAGATATTGTAGTGCTGAAGAACTCTCAAAGTAATTAGTGTTTGCCACATTTTGATCTTTCCTTTCCTCCCCCATCTTTTCTTGTCTCCTCATTCTGCATCTTGTGTGTCTGGAAACATGTAGCCCTTTCATCCTCCATTTCTTCATCTCTCCTCCTCCTTGCCACACCCCAATGTTTGTTGTCATTTCATGACGATGATATTCCTCTTTTCTTTTCACATGGTATAATTATGGTGACAATATTTTATTTTATTTTTACTACATTGTTGTACTTTGCCATTCTCTGCTCAGAATAGTTCAGAATCCCTGCTGGCTTCATAGAACATAGAATAATAGAGTTGAAAGGGACTTTGGAGGTCTTCTAATCCAACCCACTTGAGCAGGAAACTCTATACCATTTCTGATAAATGATTGTCCAGTCTTTTTTGAAAACCTCCAGTGATGGAGCAGCCACAACTTCTGAAGGCAAATTGTTCCATTGGTTGATTGCTCTCATCGTTCTTGGTTGCTTCTGTCCTTGGTATTTCCATCCACTGTTTCTCATCCTGCCTTTTGGTGCTTTGGAAAATAGTTTGATTCCTTCGTCTTTGTAGAACCCCCTCAAATATTGGAACACTGCTATCATGTCTAGTCCTTTTTTTTATTAGACTAGATATATCCAATTCCTATTAACCGTAACTTCTAAGGACAGTTTAACTAATTTCTAAAGACAGTTTAAAAATATGATCATGCAACTTCCTGAGGGCTAGGGCAGGGCTGAGTTATCTGTTCTCTGGTAGCTGGAGGAGGGCCAGTCTACACTCAGTTTCCGAGTAGGAAGCATTTTAAAAATGAAATAGGATGGACAAGGAGTAAGGTATAGTGGCTAATGTATTTGACTACACCAGAAAGATCCAGTTTCTACTCTAGCTGCAGCCATAGCAGCTCACTTGGTGATTTCCCACTCAATCTACCTCACAAGGTTGTTATGAAGAAATAGATGGACGGACAGATGATAGATGATAAACTGATTATAGATAGATAAAAGAGATAGACAAACAGACAGATAGACAGACAACCCTTTCTTCATGAATCTTAAAGTTGTTCTTTTTAAAGAACCACATTAGCCAATTCCTTGTTGATTGTGGGGGAGGGATTACAAGACTGGCAGGTAAACCAGGGGTCTCCAACCTTGGCAACTTTAAGACTTGTGGACTTCAATTCCCAGAGTTCCTCAGCCAGCAAAATCTTAAAGTTGCCAAGGTTGGAGACCCCTGAGGTAAATTGTCACAGAATGTTCAGAATGAGTATCACTTTACCCCCATCAGCAGATCGACCATGGCGCAGCCTGAAGCATCCACAACTTTCCCAAATTTCATTCCCTTGGGAGTCATGAGTACATTATTTTCAACACATCCTATATGTTAGCCATTTGAGGTATTTTGATTCAAAAAAGTTTGTCCTATGCCAATTGATGGTAAAGACAAGAGTTCTACTAGTATATAGACGGACAAGAAAAAAACTGGTTTCTCTTCCCAGTTACAACTACCATAAAATAGTAAATAGAAACACGAGAGTTTCAGGAGAGTTTACTTCTGATAGCATGTAGATCACTTGTTCACCTATAAAGAATATATTTATGCCCAAAGTTTGTATGCATAAGGAAAGTAAACATATTTAACTTTGTTTAAGTTAACATCAACATATTTATGACATATTTATTTGAGGAAGGCAGGAAGGAAATAAAAGGACTGGAAATTTTACAAGGGGGAAAAATCACAAGGCCAGGCCTGAATATTTATTTTTTCCTGTGAAATGGAAAGTAGTAATGTCAGAGAACATTTGGTTTAACCTAAATATCTGTTTGGGTCTCCAGCTAAAATATTGATTAGCATTTTATATTCATGTCATTCCCTTTTGAGGAGATAGGAGAATCACAAGATGTAGAAAAGTATTCTACCTATGTCCAGCTACCAGCAAATCTATTGCTTTGTTGCTATTTATAATGCTACCATCAGCTTTCTCATAATAAGAAATTTCATTTCATACAAGCTTTGACATACTTTATAATATTACTATACAAAAGGTTCACATCTGATTTTGCCAACTGTTCTTCAGGGCATTTCATTTAAATACTAAATATTTCTCAAATAGCAAATGTCAAGTTGTGTCCTTCAGCCTCCTACTCCTAAATTCCTCACTAAATTTACTGTTTCCTCTGATTCTAAGATAGAAAAAGAAAAGAACCGGATTGTATACTGCAGCAGATATTAAACTCAAATATTTTACTATAAAAGATATAAAAATGTCATAAGTTTGAAAAGTAATTTGGAGGATTTTTCCAGCTGTTACATAATTGTGTTAGCTAGTTTTCTACCTATTCACATCCAGAATTAAAGTTCAGAAATACTGCTAATTCTATTATTGCTCCTATGGAGAAAACCACAAGCTATTGAATAAATACAAATGAAGTTCTTTGTTCAGAAGTTTGTGCCCATGTTTGAGTGCACAAGAGTTTGTTTTGTGCACTGTATACTAAAACTTGATCAAAGACTTGTCTGTTCAAGTTTCTCCAAACATGGGCAGAAATTATAGTTCCCCAAAACATGTGACTGATATTTAGAGAGGAATGAATAAGTGTATCTCTTTCAGGTTTCCATTTAAAACTAGAACAATGTGATCCATTTTTATGAGAAGTCCCATACATACAGTATATCTGTACCACTTGAATTAAGGATAGGAGGATTGCTTCTTTACTTAACCATTCCACAAGTATACTAGTGACCATGGAACAGTCACTATTCCTCATTGGTGGATGTGGAAGGTGAAGGAAATCTATATTTGGATTTCTAAATTTTTAGGCAAGAGTTAACATACACTTAGAAATACTTATCTTCCATCATATGGGAGTAGAACTGGAACTTAAGATTTATTGATTTATCTAGATTTTTCTTTAATTTATACAGCCACCCACTTACCAAACAACTGTGGGTCGCTAACAAGGGATTAAAAAATATCAAATACAAAAGAACGTGATAATAATATAATAAAATAGAACATATTAAAGTAAAAGCCACAAACACAATTCATTTATTTACAAATGGACTTACATTTACAATTTATTAATTTTAAGATTACCCTGTATTCCAATTATCTGTAGGAGTAACAAACAAAAAATTAGAAATAGTAGTCATGGAACTTTTATTTTACTGTCCGATCTGAAGTGGCAATCTGGTGTGCAAATTAAGTCTCAGTAAGTCCAGTTTTGAATAGACATACAACACAGGATTACTCTCTAATCATCAAAATTCAAGCCTCAACAAAAATGTAAATCCTTAATGTATTTCCAGAGCACTCCTTATAACTTGGTTAAGAACTGGAGCTGTATGTTAAATTTACCCCAATATCCAGAGAATTGTTGTGAGTGTTGTTTTTGCCTTCTGCTGTCAACCCAATACATCTTAGCTACTTTCCTGTCATGAATACAGCATGCTAATTCTTTTCAGCCTAGTTTTCCCACAATTAAGTTTGCACCACTTTCAGCCAAAATGTTTTTTTTTCCCTCTCTTGGATTTTTCTGGGGACAAGGCAATAAGGATTTCTTCTTTCTACTACATTTCTTAAAAGGATTGAGTAAAGATTAGTGTTTATAAAAATGAAAGCCACAGCTAGAGCTTAGGTCCAGTACACATAATACTACAGTACCAACCCTAAGATTTAAGTGCTAATCCATATTCCAGATTTAGATTTACTGCACAATTTTTGGAACATAAGCATATTAAAAATTTTATAAAGCAAATAAGCTACTGAATATCTTACCATCCAATGAACAGGTCAGCAAAGTTAAGGCTAACCACATTTCCAGCAAATAAAATGGTGAAAAAAAATTGTTTTTAATCAGTGGGGCTGAATTAGATTTGTCTAATTTAAAGCATGCTCTGCCAAAGGCTACACAACTGATGAAGTATTAACATCATATTTGTCTATAGGACAGCATCTATCTGAATATTATAACCACACTGTATAGAATATGTGTAGCTATGTTGCTTCCATTGAACATTACAGGGACATTAGATTACAATTTCCCATTTTATATAGTATATAGCGGCAACCACCTTTCCCAATTCAGTGTTCCAAATGTGGTTGGTCTGGACTATGGAAATTGTAATCTATTAACATCTGGAGAGCTTCTCTTTGAGAAAGACTAGCTCATAGCCTTTTAATAATACAAGTAAAATAATAATATAATTGTCTCTGTGCTGTTCAATTCATTTTATTCAGCTTGTGCTATTTTCTTCTAGAAAGGACTTGTATAAAATACAATCAGGAATTTAGGCAATTCACAGACAATATTTATTACATTTAGATGCTTCCCATCTCCCTGATAAGGCAACTCTGGGCAGCTTACAAATACTAAAAAGATGAACAAAAAAACAATTAAAAATTTAAACCTATGCAAAAAAACCCTAAACCAAGGACACAAATGGCCCAGAAATCTTCTTACCCCATCAACCACCTCCAGCAATGAAGGTGCCTCCAGAGACTCAAGCCAACCAGCAAAACCAAATTTTAAAACCCTTCCAGAAGGCCAAAAGGTGGGAACAGTTCTCACCTTGAGTGTTCCCAAGGCTGGAGTCACCGTGGAAAAGGCTCCTCTTCTTAACCCTGCCCACCAGAATTCATTAGCAGATAATGTCCATAGCAGGCCCCGTCCACTAGAGTGATGGGCTTGTCCCAGTGTGAGACAGCTCCTCAGATACCCTGGACCCATGCCATATAGTACATAGTGGCGCAGTGGTTAAAACGCAGTACTGCAGACTTGCCGATCAGCAGTTTGGCTGATCGAATCCCACCAGGCTCCAGGTTGACTCAGCCTTCC